>OY856187.1:3456557-3757616 GCA_963693315.1 Diogma glabrata | reverse complement strand
TATATATATATATATATATATAATATATATATATATATATATATATATAATATATATATATATATATATATATATACTATATATATATATATATATATATATATATAAGATTTGATATTTGGCTTGTATATATTATATAAATAATAAAAATTTTTGGGTAAAACCAATAAATAAAACAATAATAATGATTGTTTATCCAACAATTGTTTCGGTTTATTCAAAAAACCATCTTCAAGGATAATATATATTACAAAAAAAAAATAATAATTCTTATACAAAAAAAAAAAACAATCAAGCAATAATGTTACAACAATGACGTTAAAATCACAAAAAATAGTTCTTTTAAAAAAAACTTCTTTTTTAAAAGAACTATTTTTTTGTGATTTTAACGTCATTGTTGTAACATTATTACTTGATTGTTTTTTTTTTGTATAAGAATTATTATTTTTTTTTTGTAATATATATTATCCTTGAAGATGGTTTTTTGAATAAACCGAAACAATTGTTGGATAAACAATCATAATTATTGTTTTATTTATTGGCTTTACCCAAAAAATTTTATTATTTATATATATATATATATATGAGCAATTTCACGAAGATTCAACATCGTTTTGACTTGACCCCTTTTAATTATGATTATTTTTTGTTTATAGATAGTTTTTGATAAATAAAAAATACAAGTTCTCTTAGAATTTTTTTTTTTCGACCAGGGGTCTTCACAGGGTGCCCCTCAATTTTTGTCATTTTGTGATGTGAGTGCATTTTGACGAGCAATTGTAGAAAAACTACTCAATCGATTTTCATAAATGATATGTCGTTGAATAGGTATTAGAACAAAGTTTTTAAAAATGTACAGTGTTAATATTTTGAAATAATTTTTAACGGTGTAACATAAGAAAAAAATGGTGTAATTGAAAAAAAGATGGCATTAACTTTTTTTTTTTTTAAACTAAATTGAAGCTTATTTTATATCTAACAACTTGTGAAAGTTTAGGACTAGCATCATTTTTTGTTTTAGAGATAAAATTCGTTGTGCATATGACTGTCGGGAATCAGTTTTTTTTTGTTCTGAAGAAAAATTATAAAAATGACGATTTTTAGATTCAGATTTTTTTTTTATGTTACATATCAAATATTTTATTATTAAATGAACTTTTTAAAAAGCAATTTCAGTCAAGTTCAGCAAAATTTTGCGACATTTTGACTCGACCCTTTTTAATTTGGTCTATTTTGGTCTATATTTAAAAAAATTCTACTTGAAGCCGTATTTTTCATTTATCAAAGGCTATCTATAAACCGAATATAGACCTAAATAGACCAAATTAAAAAGGGTCGAGTCAAAATGTCGCAAAATTTTGCTGAACTTGACTGAAATTGCTTTTTAAAAAGTTCATTTAATAATAAAATATTTGATATTTAACATAAAAAAAAAATCTGAATCTAAAAATCGCCATTTTTATATTTTTTCTTCAGAACAAAAAAAACTGATTCCCGACAGTCATATGCACAACGAATTTTATCTCTAAAACAAAAAATGATGCTAGTCCTAAACTTTCTCAAATTGTTAGATATAAAATAAGCTTCAATTTTGTTTAAAAAAAAAAAAAAAAAGTCAGTGCCATCTTTTTTTCAATTACACCATTTTTTTCTTATGTTACACCGTTAAAAATTATTTCAAAAAATTAACACTGTACATTTTTAAAAACTTTGTTCTAATACCTATTCAACGACATATCATTTATGAAAATCGATTGAGTAGTTTTTCTACAATCGCTCGTCAAAATGCACTCACATCACAAAATGACAAAAATTGAGGGGCACCCTGTGAAGACCCCTGGTCGAAAAAAAAAATTCTAAGAGAACTTGTATTTTTTATTTATCAAAGACTATCTATAAACAAAAAATAATCAAAATTAAAAGGGGTCAAGTCAAAACGATGTTGAATCTTCGTGAAATTGCTCATATACACCTAATTCTGTTTTTACACTACAGATACGTTCCAGAAAAAGGCGTGTAAAAAAAATTCGTGTAAAAATATACATTGTTTATATGGAAAAATGGAGGATTGGTTCCACTCTCGAGAAATGAGTACAAGAAAAATATTGGAAACGCTGTTGCATTGACTGACACCACCATCAGTTCTGAAAATATAGTACGCTTATATAGATTATTCAATTGATGGCTAGCTTTTGCCACAAATTAGTTATCACTTTAGAAAAAAGTCCAAGCGGCACGTATATCCGCTAGAAATAGGTAGATTTCGGGACCAGACAGCTTTGTGTACAAATAGAATTGGATGTGTCAGATTAGTTTAAATAAAAAATCTAAGTAGAATAGTCCAAGTCCAACATAATCCAAAAAATTTATCAAACCAAACTAAATACATTAACGGACACTACTTTATCAATGCGATTTCGGAACAGTTTTATTTAATTTGGTTAAAACTACTTTTAATAGCATATTAAATCCACCAAAGAACAAATAAACGTTCTCACAACGTCACACCTACAACACCACCACACATAACTTATAATCTAAAACTGTCAAACAACTTTTACACCTCAAATAATTCAAATATCTACAATTTAGGATTTAACAATTTAGTAATCAATATGCATATAAGAAAATATTCCTTAATTTAACACAATAATGACTCAGCTTTGATTTAATTTTTTTTTAAATTTTTGCGAAAAAAACTAAAAACTAAAAAAAAAAAACAAAAGATAATGTGTTTGATATTTCTATGTGATATTTTTATATTTTATGGAAGTTGTTGTTGTAATTGAATGGCATGCATTAGGTTTAATGCTAATTACATTGAAACCTCTTGGGTTAGAAAGTTGAAAATTTCGGAGGTTATACATAGTTGAAAAGTTTATAGGGAAAGTGAGTATGAGTTTAAATAACATAAACTCAAAAATGAGGAAGGCATGGCCGTTTGCGTTTGTTTTCGTTCTAACAGCCCTGGTGTCTCAACCTCTAGACTTGAACTATTTTTTTTTTAAATTTTGGAAAGATTTATGTTCTAGTTAACGTGTGTATAGATTTTCAAAAGTGAGATTGGCCATTTTCGGCAAAATCAAGGACAACAAAGTTTAGTAAATTTTTAAAACAGCTGATTTTTCAGGAACCTGGAACGCCAAGGTTGTCATTTGGAAAAAAATGATAGAAATATGTTCAAATATTCAATATTGATAAGTTTTATTAAAATATTATAATTCATACGGAAGTTATAACACCCTAGATTATTCGAATTTTTTGGCTCTAGCCACTTAATCTGTACCCGGATATGGCCAGTTCGCGAACTTGACCAATATATTTTTTGCCGCAACGTATACAGAAAAAATTTTTGTTGTAGGTCAAGAAATGCGATCGTGAGAGTGCCGGTAAATTCCGTTATAGTTCATATCGTTATATATATATTCAAAATTTTTCCAAAATTCCGAGATGAAGCCCATTGCAATAGGTAGATTTTTATATAAAATCTACCTAAAAAGCGTTCATCATGACCTTAGAATGCCAGTTGTTGTGGAACCTAGGTCTAGACCTAGGTCTTAAAAGGTATTTATGTGCTGCTGTGACACATAGTGTAAACCCTATAACACAACACATTTTATTCAAAAAAAAAAAAAAATAAATTAGAGGAAACAAATCAATAGAAAAAAAACATTATTTAGACAAGAGTACTGATGAAGATAAAGTCAGGAAATAGCCAATCTTGCTAATAGCCGTAATAATAGAAGTAAAATGCGACTAGTATAATCTCGAAACGAACAACGGGATCTTAGAAGAAATATATACCTGAAATTAATGTGTAATTTGTAAAGAAGAATCAACCGAACCAACAGCTGTTCTCAAGGCTTCCGAAAATGCTCAGATGAGTAGAGATATATAAGATGAAAGATATATGAGATAAATGCAAATACAAACAATTCAATATAATTGCCAACGCCTTATAGTTTCTAAACAAACGATCAACAACCGATGTGTTGAACTTTTTAGTTCCTTTTATTTATATTTTTTCCTTCTTATCATGAAATATTGGCCTTTGTCATATTTTATGTGATGGACTTTATTGTTTGGTTATCCATTCTTTAAAAAAACAAGTTTGTATTAAGAAGTTTGTTCGACTTTTATTTTTGTAAGGCTTATCTTTGACTACCTCCCCCTCTATTGAGTTACTTTCCGTTTTTCGTAACCCAAATGTTTAATAAATACAAAAATTGGTTACCATTAAGCATGATTAGTCAATAGAGGATATAATGGTCAACCTGTTAAGTTATGACAAATTTTAATTTATGAAATGAAGCAAATCCTTATCCGGATAAACAATGGTCACTAACAATTCCTCAACGACTGTTGTATACGATATGACTCTTATGTAAATAAAACATTCCACAAGCTTTCCTGTAAAATGAATTTATTTTGGTTTTAGCCTAAATTAAATTAAATGCGCAAGCCTCGTTTCCAAGGACACTTACTCTCTCTTTTTATTTTAACTGGTGATGCAGTTTTTATGGTTTATACTATCCCTTTTTTAACGAATTGTTTAACTAGTCTCCTCCTACAACCGTTATTATCCAGCTGCTGATGAACTAATATCAATCAATTTTAATTCATCATCAGTCAACACTATATAGCCGATTCTTCATAAGCACAATATTGTAATTTTAATAGACTGCATTCAAATAATTTTTACATTTTGTTCAAATATTTTAAATTTTTAAACCTATTAAAACTGATTTACATAACATAACTTTTCTAATTTTATAATCAAATATAATAAATTTTAATAGAAATAGTTAAAAACAAAAATGAAAACAAATTAATTTATTTTTTATTTAATGTTATTTACCAAGAAAATTAAATTTTTAATTAAAATTCTGTTTTTCTATGATAATATTAAACAATATGGAAAATTAACACTAAAACAAACTTGACCAAACATTTTCAGACAATATTTGCTAAAATATGTATTTCATTATTTTCATTTTATAGATATTTTTAATGATTTAATATGAGATTTGGTATGAATAGTAAAGAAATTTTAAAGGTGTGAACAGTTTGTAACGATATGCTAATATCGTTTTAAATCCTCTAAAAAATGATTTAAACAAATCAAATGATTGTTGTTATCAATTCAATCATTATACCAACGAAATTTTTGGCATTTAAAAATTTAAAATTGAATATATATAATTTCCTATTTACAAAACATGATCACATTTCATATTTTGAAAATTACATTCCGTATAAATACATACATTTTTGCTTTTAGAATATAAATCAAAAAATATTGAATTGAATCAAACTTTATTTTGATTTGATCAATTTTTGTGGTATCAAATTTAAATTTTTTTTACACAGAACAAGGAAAATGAAAATGGTTTTATACATAAAAATGCAAAGAAAGATTTTATGGAAATACAATAAAATAATAGAAAATTGTATTTGTGAACTTTTTTTTTTAAATCCGTCTATCAATATTATATTGTTAGAAATTTTGAAACTAATCGGGATGAAAAATTTGTCATAAAATTGATATTACCAAAATATTCTTAGTTTGAATTTTTGTCGCTCATCTTCGACTTCCTACGCTGTTTATTGTTACATGAAAGTCAGAATACAAATAGTTATACGTGTTTTCATTAAGTAATAAAGATATTTTCCAAAAACCAAAATCTCATACGGTTAATGATTGGTAAACATGTTCTAAACCCCATTAAATATTGAGTAATTACACCTAGTAATAATTTCCACCAATTTATAGCTTCGATATATTTCAATATTTCATATTTAGTGTGCTAAACATGTCTAACTAATTAATAAAAAAAAAAAAAATTATAGCTAGTTGTTTTCGCTATTCTGATCTATGTTATTTGATTAAATTTACAGCATTCCCAAAGCTAGTCATTCTCGCTTTATAAATCCAATCCAATATTCCTAAAGCTTGTAACGTCCGCTATATTCGCCTAAACAATAAAAAGAAAACCAATTCATCTTCTGTTTCTAATTCAATAAAAATGTATTTCAATAGTTTCAGTTCATTTTTACCTTAATAATAATTTTAAAATTTTCTAATACTTAACGGCTAGTTAAATTTCGAATATACTATAAAAAACAAACGAACGTACTCAATTTTATTTCCAATTCTAACGAACAGATGTCGTTACTAACTTTTGCTGAATCTTGGTATTACACGATTGATTAGAAGATGAAAGAAAAATCACATTTTTTGCTTAATCGGTGATTCGATGTTAAAAATCTGAAAAAAAGGAATAAAAATTCAATTCTTGTTGAAGGTTAAAACTAAAACCATCATTTTGGATTATATTCAATTTTTAAATAAAATAATTGATTTTTGAATGGTTAAGATAAAGCATAAAAAGAAGATTGTTTTTTTTTTCAAGTTTGTGAATAAAATAAAAAAAAACAAATCGGACCACAAGGAAGTTCCTTTTGGGTTTTTATTATTAAATTCACAATAATAAAATAGAAAAATTGGTAAAACATTAGTAGATCGCAAAAAATCATAAAAAGGGATCTAAAGTTGAGTTGTAATTCATATGAAAATTTGCATGTTTAGCAAAATATTGTTTTGGTGTAAAGAAAAAGTAAAGTTAACAAATAATAAAACAAAAAGGAAAATTAAATCACCAGTTTTTTTGTGGAATTGTATTTCTTGCTCAAAATGTTCCGTAGCAGATAATTGGCATAATAGATGTTGGAGTGAAATTGTGGTATCAAATATTTGAAATAAATTTCCGTAGCAGATAACTGGCATAAGAAATATTGTAATTGTAAATGCAGATAATTTTCATGGCAGTTTTTGGAATTGTCGCAACACGTAACAGATGTTAGGATAGTTTACCAGACAGAAGCCGACCAGTGTAATAAATCAACAGGATTAACTTAAGGTATTTTTATTTCCTTATGGAACTTTTATTAGTAGATTCATTTTAGGTAGATTTCACATAAAAATCTACCTATTGCAATGGGCTTCATCTCGGAATTTCGGAAAAATTTTTGTGCCAAACGACTATATATGATAAGCGGAGACAAAAAAACAAAAAGATATGAGATATAACGAAAACGACCGGCACTCTCACGGTCGCATTTGTTGAGGTAGATCAAAAAAATTTTCTGTACTTGTGTGTTTTAATAATATCTTGGACAAGTTCGTGAATCAGCAAAATCCGACACGTGGTTAAGAAACTAGAGGCTTTTTTCTGAAAAAAATTGATTTTTTAAAACCGTTATAACGGCCGTTTGGATACTAATATTTCAAAAAATTTAACAAATTTAGAATCTTTGGAATCTTTTTTATCAATTTGTTTTAAATCTAGACCTCTGCAGTTAAAGGTTCCTGAATGAGCGGCTCCAACAAAAAAGTTTGCAAAAAAAAATTTTTTTTTGAAACAACCGGCACTCTCACGGTCGCATTTATAAGGCCAGATCAAAAAACCTTTTCTAAAAATGTGCGTTTTGTTAATATGTTGCTCAGCCCAATCCAACACATGGTTAAGAAACTAGAGGCTTTATACTAGAAAAAAACTCTGTTTTTTAGATCCGTTATAACGGCCGTTTGGATTCTAATACTTTTAAAAACTTCATAAATTTAGAATCTTTGAAACCTTTTTAATCAGTTTCTTTCAAAAAAAAAAGACCTCTGCAGTTGGAGGTTTCTGAGTGAACGGCTCCAACAAAAAAGCTTGTAAAACACAAAATGCGTTTGAATCAACCGGCGCTCTCACGGTTGCATTTGTGGAGCCAGATCAAAAAACTTTCCTTAAAAATGTGTGTTTTAATAATTTCTTGGACGAGTTCGTAAATCACAAAAATCTGACACATGGTTAAGGAACTATAGGCTTTATACTAGAAAAAAAAGTGGTTTTTTTAATCCGTTATAACGGCCGTTTGGATACTAATATTTTTAAAATCTTCATAAATTTAGAATCTGTGGAAACATTTTAATCCGTTTCTTATAAATATAAACCTCTGCAGTTAGAGGTTTTTGACTTGTTGGCTTCAACAAAAAAGTTTGCAACAATCCCCAATTACAATTTCCAAAAACCTTATAACAGTCAATGTCAACCTTATAACAGTCAAAAAATAAAAGATTTGAATAGAAGAAATTAATTTTTTTTTCTTAGAAATAAACTATTTTGATATTTTGCAGTAATTGCACGACATATGATATAGAGTAGGTTTGTGTCATAAATTATCACACACATGTTCTGTGGTAGATTTGATATTTGTTTGTTGCAAAATTGGATACATATAATTTTGCTTGTAGGTAGCTAATTTTCTTTTTAAATTTGTTCGATATCTGTTTGAAATTAGTTTGTTTTGTTTAAACTAATCTGATACATCAGATTCTACTGGCACACAAAACTGTCTGATCTCGAAATCTACCTATTTCTAGCGGATATACGTGCCGCTTGGACTTTTTTGTTATATATTCGTTGATTGAAATGATAATCTAGATAATTATATTATAAGAGGTTTCCAAATTTGAGATTCGCGTGAGGACGATCTGTTCATTCCGTTTTTTTTTTGTTTAGAATTATTTATATTAATAAATCACGTTTAAGAAAAGGTCCAAGCCATATAGCAGTGGCAGAACAAATATTGGCTCCGATCCAGGGCCATTACAAGCTGGTTGTTATTATCGCTTTATAAAACTAATAAAATATATCTTTCGATTTAATTCACTTAATTCAATGTTATACTCTCACTTCCATAAAACAAGCTGCATCCATTACATAAATTAAATTAAATTGGTCAAATCAGATAGTAAATTTTTTTATCCACGACTGAATAGAATATATGCTTTCCTTGTGTATGTCTTCCATTGTAATGTTATACATTCTCTCACTTGTTGTAGAATGTAGCGCAATCGTTACGTTCTTCCACAGTTCTATAGTTTATTAAATATTCCCCTAACAAAATCTAATCTTAACATTTGTTGGTATAGTAATATCAAAAGGTAAAAACGAGAACAATATACATATATAAAATATGAAATCTACCTAAAGTATGAAATAAAAAATTTAATATTTTCCGTTATGTCAATTGTTTTGTTTTTCTATGCTGTCTATGATGGATTTCAATATGGTGATAAAATCTTTAGCAGGCTAACTGGAAATTTTTCGAAATATTTTGCAGTCGCGGATAAAATCGCATAGGATGATGGCAATTCTCGGAAGATTCCTTCCACTCGCTTCGTGAAACTTCATCCTCGTGAAGAATTGCCACCATTCTAAACTCATACAAGAATCTACTATTAAATAATAGAATCAATGCATCCTTAATTCCAATAATCCAAAGCTTAATTTTTTATACAATATTTACTCAAATTTGCAACAGGTAAATAAATTTATAGGCCCGTTTTGAACGTCGATAGAGATAAATCGGCGGATTTATCTTCTCTTTCGTATTTTTAAACGTAGATAAATCCATTGATTCAATCTTGGATTAAAAATGTATCCTCAGATTTATACCTCAATATCGATGGCTAAAACCGCAGCTACATAATTTAAAAAATACAAAACGTCATTACGTTGCGTCAAAAAGTTGAAGTTCATAAGCAAATTAAAATTGTTTATTTGTGGTCAAATGAGAAATTTCATAGATAACCTAAAATCATTCAAGTAGTGTTTTGTATGAAATTCCATATAAAGTTTTTTTGATTTTTTCTCTTATCCCCGATTTCTAGCGCTATTGCGGCAAACACATGCGTTAATTTTATCTGTATATGTAGCACGTGCAATGTGGATAATTTTGCATTTCTCTAAAGTTGCTTTATGCTGCACATCATTCTTCGAATGCGTTTAGATTTATGTGAATGTTCAAACTTGAGTGCTGAATGCCCAGTTCGTAAGCCATCAATCAAGGCTGCTGCAATATCAATACCTTATGAAGCAATTGCAAAGCGCAATATGATCTTAGGATAGAATGGGAGCAAGTTCTATTAAGATGAGGAATGTTTTGCCAGTGTCATCTGATTTATCCAAAAAGACGGATCGACTTATCCCAATATCGTCCAAACACTAATCAGTTCTTTGTCATTATAATCTCCATTCAATTTGATTAGCAGGTACAAATGTTATAGATCTTTAAAAACAGGTGCTCGGGAGACTCTCACAACCTCAAACCCTTTGTCCAATGTACTCAAAAGATTTAAAAATCTTTCTCAAATCTTTTGCATTATTTTTTATCAACGTTTCATGAAAATCATTTACATCTGTAGACAATAGTATAGGGATAAACACTTTAAATAAATGCAAAAAAATCTTTTTAACCGGAAGTGACAAACCGGCGATTGGTATGTAGAACTATTTAAAACAGTACTAAAACCTTTATATACCAACCTTTATATAACACTAGAATTAGTAGTTATTTGAGTTTAAAACTTATAGGTGTTCAGGAGACCTCCCGCCATTTTGTACAATTATGTACAATTGTAAATCTAAACCGTTCGCAAATCACACAAAATCTCATAAAAATAAATCCAACCGTTTAAGAGGAGTTCAGTCACAACAAACGTACAGAAGAAATTTATATTAAAGATAATTTAAAATAATAAGTGTAAATTAAAAATATGAAAGAAAAAATAAATTTTTAATTTTTAATTTTATGTTGATTTGTGTTAATTTCAACTCTCCAAAACCCTTTACCAATCACTTTCAAATTTTGACATGCCGTTCAATTCTCAATCCTCTCTCTCTCTATTATTCATACTTCCCAAATCGAAAAATGGACTCTTTGAAATTATTCTTACCAATTCAACAAAATGTACGCGCACAAACTTTTGTATTAGATTCTGCTAGTAATAATAATAAAATTTCATGTCATAAAAATAATTAATTTTATTTTTTACAAAAAATTGGGTAAAAATACATTACATTACATTTATATTCAAATAAAAATAAATAAATCGAAGTAAAATCTTTCTTTTGACACACTTGACAAAATTTTTTGACAAACTTATAATGCCATAATTCTCAATAATAATAATAAAATTTCATGTCATACATATAATTAATTTTATTTTTTCTTCACAACAATTGGGTAAAAAAATAAATTAAAATCTTTCTTTTGACAGTCTCTGCTTATTTCATTCCGTTTACACCGTCTCATTTGCGTGTATATCTGATTATTTGTACTGAACTGGGAGAAATTACTTTTCGGATTCAAATGGCTGAAGTTCGCTGGTGCAAAAACCTCGCTAGGCACGCAGTCCTCCGATTGCTGACAACATAATTTTGACAAACTTATAATGCAATAATCTAGTTTTTGGTCTCACATACCAATCGCGATCATCAAGAATTCTTCAAATTCAATGTTTCTATTCGTAATCACTTAAAATGAACGTTTTTACTTTTTTAAGCAAAAAATATGCAAATTTCCTTGTTTTGACACACTTGACGATTTCTTTGACACACTTCCGGTACTGTTATCGAACACATCGTCTTTTCGGCTTTCCACCTTCTCATTGAGTAAACTTAGTTTTAGAAAAAAAAATGTTTAAAAGCCGTCCAGCGGTTTACTAGATTTCGTCGGTTGTGACGGGTAAGAATTTCACTTTTGGCTCATGAATGCAATACTTAGGTTTTTTCAAAACTGAAGTAATTTTTTCAAAACCAAAGTAATTTTTTCAAAACCGAAGTAATTTTTTCAAAACCGAAGTAAAATTTATTTTCAAAATTTTTTTATGCCATTTTTTTTTTTTTTTAATAAAATGTGATGTGCAGTAGGCATTACAATATGTGTCACAACAACACATAAAATCCTTTTAAGACCAAGGTCCCACAACAACATGCGATCAAAGGATGTTAATGGACGCAAATCTGTTTTTCTTTTTAATATTTTTTTGTTAAATAATGGATAACTGAACCATAAATCATATCACATATAAAATATGACATAGGCCAATATTTCGTGATAGGATAGGGAAAATAAAATAAGAGATGAAAAGCAAATTTGTTTTATAAATTTGCAGGAACAAAACTAAAATTGGTTTGCCAATAGTCCAGCTAATGGCATAATCCTTGATTATGGGACGCAGTATATTTTTCAATGATTAAAGCTCAGATATAAAGTTATATGAAGGCTCATTTCTTCGAGCAAGCTACAGCCTTCCAGCATCAAGGAATATTCATTAGCTAAGATTGAGAGTGCTACCGTTGACTGAATACAGTTCATCCGCCAGCACCCCTAAGATATCACCTTGGCTAGTGATATCTCACTGCTATTGCCAGTGGTATGCGATATCTCACGTTAACTCATATGCCAATAGCGGGACTGGAGTACGCGGGGTTGTCACACCCGTGGATCAAAAAATAGAAAAAAATTAACAAATTAATAAAAACTGATCCCTCCATGCGTTGTGTAATTGTTGTGTAATTAATTTTCAAAATCTTATAATATCGTCATTTTGGGGCCCGTGTGTATAGTTTTAATATAAAATTTCTCAGGTTGTATACAACTTAGAGAGCTATTAGACCTCACATTTTAAAGACATTACATGAAGTTTAATTTGATATGTTACTCGCCTATGTTGAGTCAGAAGCTTTTGAAACTCTCGAAATTTTTTTGAAAAAAACCAAAGATGTGTTCTTTAGATTTTGAAAAAATCATAAAGTTTTGGATATACTATATTTAAAAAATCCCGAAATTTCAGATTGGGATCTCAATGGGATCAGAGGTTATAGTAAAAAGAAAAAAGTTCCAGTATTAGTTGAACATTACCTCTTTTTTTTTACTCTAATTTCTGTTCCCATTGAGATTCCACTCTGAAATATATGATCTAAAAATCTAAATAAATGAATAAAATCATAAATCTAAAAATATATGATTTTATTCAAAATTTAAAAGAGGGTGATTTGTTTTCAAAAAAAGTTTTTAGAGATTTTCAAAAAAATACAACAACATTATGCAATTCTTCTTTCTTTGTTAAAATATTATTATACGCTTTAATTATTTTGACGCCACGTTCTACTGTATCATTTACTACTTTTAATTCCAAAACAATATCCATTCCGTTTTTACACACTTTTCTATATGTTATTTCAGAATATTCTTTCAGAAATTTAAAGCCAATGCCACAACGAAAAAAATGAAGTGTATTTACTGTAGCAAAATCATAAAGTCCTGTTTTTAATAAATTGATTGATTTCACTAGGTTTTAGAGAAGTGCACGTTTTACACTATAGAAGTAAAACTTCTTTTGGCGCGATATAATAAGTTTTTGAACGGAAGTAACATTTTGAGAAAAATAAAAATAAAATAAGTATGCTACAAACCTACAGTTAAATCTTACAATATGATTGAAGATTTTTTTTTACGTAATATTGTGTCAAAAACTGAAGAAACAGACCTTCAATTATTTCTTTCTTTTTTCATTTATTTTCATACCAAAATTCAAAACAACAAAAAATACATATTGAAAAACAATAAATTCATTCTAAATTAAAAATAATGAAGTGATTCTCGTCACTAACAGAAAACCGAAACAAATAAAAAAAGAAGAAAACAACAACAAAAAGTAAAAAAAACTGAATAACCACGAAATATTTCTTCAATCAAAAAACTGAAGAAAATGTCGTGTCGTACAAATCCCCTAAATTTTATTTCGTTATGACGTCATAACGTTTTATTGTACAATTTAACTGTAGGTCTGTAGCATACTATAAAAAAGAAATTCAAAGAACAATGAAGTAAAAAGGCAAATGAATATTATGTTCGGCAAGTATGCGATACAATTCGATTATGTGTATTGTGTGTGTCAATTGTCATTCATTTGTTAATTTTATTATATTTTTTATTCAGTCTCGTACTAAATGTTATATGCGGTGGATGTGTCGATTTTGAGCTTTGTTTTTTTTAAATTTACATTTTGAATTATTTTAGTTTTTAACCGACTTCAAAAAAGAGGAGTGTTACCCAGACATCACCAGACATCAACGAACCAATTGTATGATTCCCTGATTTAGAGATGCGCTACTTTCTCACCCGCATCAAATTTGCATAAGCGGAGATTTTTTATAATCATCTTCGTTTCTCCTTTAACTATATTTTCTTGGACTAAAACCGTAGTTGTCATCTACAGTGGTTCCCGTGAAAGTGTAGTATTTACACAGTTGTGTAGTATTTTCCAGTATAATTTCCTTTATTCAGTTTGTAATCGTTGATTGCTATAAATTTAGCATAAAACAATTGTACAGTAACATTACTTCGTAGTTCCGCTATTCCCATATAGATTTCCAGAAAATCGTTTTATAACCCATGTTTCTGTTTATAATTATTCTACAACTTTAGTACAGGTTGGAGTCTTCACTCATTATTATACACATATTTATCGAACGAGATTGTCCAACAGACAAACTTATTGTGTTTATCGTTTGGTGATGTAAACACGGTCGATACTTCTGCCTATAAATACGCCTAGACGCGTATAGAGGCCCTCTTAATCGCCGATTTCTTATTCGATTATGATATCAATCAGATGTTTGATATTTTTTGAGTTGGAATGTCAAACTCTGACGATTAGTAAAAAGAAACGTGGCTAGTGTTTTGTGAATTTTGTTCCGTAATGTCTCGTAATCGTGTTAAGTTTCATGTTAATTTATTGCAATTAATTAGTAAAAACCGTGTTGTTGATTAAATTATGAATATCTATCAGCCAAATGGCGATCATAGTGATAAAAAAAATTTGCATTTGTTTCAACGTAATTTATTGAACGCGAAAACCCTAACAAAAAAAATTGAATCTGTGTTTTTGTGTGTTTATCCAAGCTAGTATATTCGTTCGTAAAAGTAAGTTTACCATTCTAGTAAATAATAGTAGAAATCAAGTTTAGTGAAACTCACATAAAAACGTAGAAAACTATTAATTAAACCTGTTATCATTATAGTAGTTAATTAGCCATATGGTACTAGTGAAAGTCAATATCGGTCAAGGTCGTAGAATGATTGTCTCTGTTATACATAATTAAAGAGACACAAATGGTAAAAAAATCGAATATGTCGTGGTGGTTATCACCTTCGTGAAAATTTTTCTCTCGTTAGTCGTATAAGTAAAGTTACCTTAAATAATTTAAAACAAAAAAAAATTAATTAATTAAGCAAATAGTCAAATTTGAGTGTAAACTAGAAGCTAGAAAACTAAATATCATATTAACGTAGCATATTATTCAAAATTGGTTTTGTGAATGTGTTGCTTACACGCTCGTTATAGATAAGCCTTGACTTATAAATGGAGAAAACAAATCAAAAATAGAAAAAAAGAATAACGAACCAAAAATATTTTTTTTGTTGTTGCGTGGTCTTGTCGGATATAAAAAAAAAGTTTATCTGTATACCAGTTGGCTTTGTCAAAATGCAGCAACCAAATGGAACTAATAAAATCGGCTGCAAAATTATGAAACTCATTATCTGTCCGAAGTTTACTTGTTTTAAACCGTTTACTGCTGAGTCGTATTTGGCTAGCAAGGAAGAGAATAAAGAAAGAGTGGGAAACTGTACTGGGTTTATTTGCTTAACCTGTGATATTGATTGATGATCCAGTAGATAACGGTGGCCTTACTTGTGCTACGGTGTTACGTTGTGCGAAGATACCAACATACTACTCCAAATATAGCGAAAGGATTTCCTGTTTGTTTTACATTGAGGTTAATGACAATATTGTGCGAAGCAGTTTCGATTGATCACCTGAACCGGTATCTAGTCGATATTACAATGATTGGCTGAACGCGAGCTTGAGTAGTGAGATTGGACAATATCATGGGGTGAGTTCGATTTTATTTTATTTTATAATGAGTGTGAATGAATGCGTAGGCGAGCGACTGCAGGTGCATGAATGTATGGATGTGCGTGAGCGAGTATATTTGTAGCATGTACGTATGTTTTTCAGAGTCCAATGGGAACTATATAAACAAGAATTTTATATAAATAGTGCAGAACTTATTGATAAAAACTTAAAAATAATTAAACAAAAAGTTGAATGGAAAAATGTTACATGTTGTTGTTTATTAATAATTAAAATTTATAATAAATTGAAATTTTCACTGCAAAATAAAAAATATTCAAATTAAATAATTATTTTTCCGTGTAGTTATAAAAAGAAAAATTTAACAACATTTCAATGGTATTTGTTTAGTAAAGTCTAAATATTTGCTCATATTAATTTAATAAATAAATACATACACACATAAATATGTATATAAATATACTTTTAATATAATGAATTAATGCTTGCCGAATTAAAAATTAAAATACATATGGCTTTCTATTTCCATTATTATTTTTTTTTTGTTTAGAATTTTTCTTTGTTAAATTGTTGTAGATTTGTTTGTTGTTTTTTTTATTTCTATTTAATTCAAAGTTTTGGTATATATTTATTTGTAACTGATGAAGTAATGACACGACTACTTTTCTTCCCTAAAACAAATAAATAAATTAAATAAATTTGCCAATCCAAAAACTAAAACAACAGTAGTAATAAATTAATTTAAAAGAATATAACAAAATGATAATATAAATAAGCAACTAACCAAACCTCGCAATAAATTCACTTAAACTTGTTGACCATTTTATGTTTTCTTTATACTGGTTGCATAAATCCTGTTGTAAATATCCTCAATCCTAAAAACGAGAACAAGCTAATCTATTGGATTGAATATGGTAGCTTGGGCGTATCGAGTGGTGTGAGTGCGCGTATGGGCATGGATATGTGCATATGTGCGTGTGTGTGTGTGTGAATGAATGAGTGGATAGAGTACGTGAGCATGTGAATGCATGAGTAAATGCGGGGTTGACGGGGTGATCCTGGTTATTTACGTATACGGGGTCGCCAGAGTCTCGGTCTTTCACTTGCTTTTTCTCATATCCGTTCTTATCATGTTTCCCGCGTACAAGTTCAGTTATTTGTGCTGGAGCAGCAGGTATTCTTCTCTCGACCCCATAGGCTGTAGCTAGTCTGGGGCAAAAAAATAATCTCGCTAGGTACGCGACCTGCTACGCCACTTCGGCGTTCTATGCCGAAGCAGCGCTTCATTACAGGAGGTTCTGTGTTTCATTATGGGTTTTTTATGTATGGTGACCGATTTCTCAAAAACGACACGTTCGATTTGGATGATTTAAATCGTATTCTTTTTAGGTTGATTTCCAGAGGGTCCCATAATTTTTTATGATGTGAAAAATGCCGTTTTCAGAAAATTGGAAAAACCCGTATTTTTATGAATCGAATTGTTTTTAATCATTCTTGATTCTATCTAAATAAAAAATATATTTTACATTTTATATTCTAAACCAAAACTCTTAATGTTCATAGACCGATTGATTAACGCCATATGCAAAAAACAATGAACATTGCCATTTGCAAAAAATGAATTAGTGGTTTTGATTAAATTTTCTACAATTTTTTTTGTATGGAATTTCATATTTCAAGATGACATTAAATATTTTTAAAATTTTTCTTATATTGAGTTTTAATTTCAAAATGGTGCTATAAGTTTAATATTTTCTTCTGTGCTTAAAAAACAATGAGGATTGTAATCCCCCGGTTTTGATTGTGTCAGGGGTTTTGTGCTAAACTGTTATACTCTAAAAAAACATTTCCTTTAAAATAAAACTAATAAAACATTTTTTTATAAAACCATAATACTTCGATTACTTCATATTTTCTTAAAAAGTCAATCCGCTGTTTTAATTCACAGCATTATTGTTAGGGAATCGATTTTTATTATTTTGGTCATTTCCGAAAAGTCAATCAACAGTTAAATTTATAAAAAATATTACTTGAAAATTTTAGGTCTTACAAAATAGCATTCAGGGTTGCACAAAGTGAATAAAGGTAAAATATCATCGTTTTTTAAGACTTCAATGAATTTGCGCCACCTCTAATTTTTTTTCCGATTTTTCTAAAATTTTATATTTCTTAGTTTTTTTGGCTATTCTCATATTTTAAGGGTTGAGACTTACAATTCAAGCCCATTTTTTTCCAAACAACCGCAGGGCACCTTGAATTTCTTATGATGGTAGCTGATCACTGTAAGGACCGAGTAACTGTAAACTCTTCACTGAAAAACACATGTTCTGTTGCAAATCGAAATGCGGTTGTCTCAACCTCCCTCTTAAGATGGATATGACTAATCCAACTCTGAACTTGATTCAACATATATATAGATCGGTGTAGTTAAGACAACCGCACATAATGTTTATGTTAAAATTATAGTTCGATTAATTTCAAATACTTCTATTTTGAAAAGAAAAATTCATGATATAAGGTCATAATAATTTTTTTTCAGATATGCGGAAATAGTTATTACCTTTATTGAAATACTTTTATATGCCATGTAAGACTTTATATTTCAAATGAACCTTATTCAGTTGTCAAGAAAATGTTTACCTGCAATTACCTTACTCACCTTCAAATTGCTTCGAATTATTTTTCCTTTACTTGAATAATAAACTGTTAATTTCGAGATGAAGTTGTCATTATTTTAATTTTTTTCAGTGTATATATTAGACAACAGAATCTGGGTTTTGACAACGAAACATCTGGGTTTTGACAATGCACTTTAAATTTGAAAAAATAATCTAAAAAGGCTAAACTTGCGAAAATGCATATATATTATATCCAATCCACACCTTTTGACTTGCTTTTAGTCAAAGCTGAGAAAAATCTATAAAATTTTTTATATATATTTCAGCTCAACTTCTCCACGGAAATCCTTAATTACATTTACTAATAAAAAGTACAAAAATGATTTGAACAATATTCATAAGAGTTTTTAATTTTTTGAGCACTAAGCTGATGAAAGTTTTACGTTTTAAAAGATGTTAAAGAGCCGTAATTAATATGTACACAACATTTTCGTAAATTAAATACTTTTCAATTGAATGAGTTAAAAGTTTGAAACTGAACCACAAACAGTAATTCAATTACAACAAATAAAAAAGAAAAACTTTTCACAAATAATCGGTATTTTTCTGTTGAGTTTAATGAAAAGGAAAAGTTTTAAAACAAAATTTTTGTTTTTTGTTAAAAAATAATCGCAAATTGTAAAAAAACAAACAAAACCTTTACCTCTTGTTTCTATTCCATCAATTATAATAATGCCGTTCGTTCTCTTTGATTTTTTTTTAAATTTTAGTTTAACATTTTGATTATAATATAAAAATAACAAAAAGTTTTCACTATAACGTTTTTTTCCATTAATTTTCAAATGGAAAATTTTAAATTACAAAATAAATAATTTTCAATTGTTAAAATAGGATTTGAATTCTTTTATAAGGAAATTGATTTTTTTCGGTAAAAAATTTTGGTACCATGCTCGTTTAGGTAGTATTTTGAAAAGTAGTTTTTGTAAACTATTAACTGATTGGAATAAATTTTTCTTGATTTGTTCTGATACATGAAAAAACTTCTTTCGTAGATAAGTTATATTTAGATACTCTTTTGTTGACGGACTTCGTTTTATCCTAAACATAGATTCGGTTCCTAGAATATGTGCAATGTAACCTTACCTGGTCAATTGATGAACATGAAGTATGCCAATTTCATTGTCCACCTTTTTTGATCATATCCATGAATTTATTTATATATAAACGTGCTAATCAAAGTTAAGTTTCCATTAAGCTTTAACCGTTACCTATAGGAGACGTGTATGCGGAAAAACAGCTCTAAAACATTGGTAAAATATAGGTTTTTGAAATATTAATAAGATCTTATTGTGCCGAAGTTATTAATTTTCAACAATGGAAGATTAAGCTTGTAATCTCTTCCTTAGAGATTCTAATATTAAAACAGTTGTGCTCTTGGTTGTTTTCTTTTTTTCTGATTTCCCAACTGTTTAAACCTAGCATATCCATTCTACAAAATTAACTATACCAACTTTCTTATACTTACTTTCTTGTTTATTGAATAATATGAGCAATTTCACGTAAGTTCAGCAAATTTTTGTGAAATTTTGACTTGACCCATTTTAATTTTGATTATTTTTTGTTTATAGATAGTCTTTCATAAATAAAAAATACATGTTCTCTTAGAATTTTTTTTTTCGACCAGGGATCTTCACAGGGTGCCCCTCAATTTTTTGTTATTTTGTGATGTGAGTGCATTTTGACGAGCGATTGTAGAAAAACTACTCAATTGATTTTCATAAGTGATATGTCGTTGAATAGGTATTAGAAATAAAGTTTTTAAAAATGTACACTGTTAATTTTTTAAAATAATTTTTAACGGTGTAAGATAAGAAAAAACTTTGTAGTTGAAGAAAAGATGGCGCTACACCTTTTTTTTTAAAAACTAAATTGAAGCTTATTTTATATCTAACTACTTGTGAAAGTTTAGGAGATGCGTTATTTTTTGTTTTAAAGATAAAATTCGTTGTGCATATGACTGTCGGGAATCAGTGTTTTTTGTTCTGAAGGAAAATTATAAAAATGGCGTTATAAACTAAGAGATTTTTTTTTATGTTAAATATCAAATATTTTATTATTAAATGAACTTTTTAAAATATTATAAAAATTATATAAGTACAATAAAGAAAAGAGCGATTTCAGCATAAATCCACAAAAGCGCTTATTGCTATGTATATTAAATGAAGCATATGTGAAGCTTAAAAATAAATTTCCTGATGTGAAAATAGGATTTACAAAATTCACGTCCCTTCGACCACAAGAATGTATAGAATTATCCCAAGGTGTTCATAATGTGTGCGTGTGTACCATACATCAAAATATGAAACTAATGATTCAACACTCTAAGATGTCTTGGATTACTGATGCTGCTTTCCAGAATTATAAAACATTAATTGACTTTGTTTCATGTGGTGAATTAACAGAAGATTGTCATACTTTGAAGTGTAATGAATGTTCAAAAAAACTTCAACAACTGGAAGAAAGATTACTAAATGATTTTGACGTTAAAGGAATCCTTCAAGTCAAATATTAACAATGGATTACCACTGATCGATGCAATTTGGATACTTTAATAGAAACTGTAGAAGAATTTATAAAAAAATTCGTTTACCGTTTACAAATTTCGATACCACACAACTTTATAGCAAAACAGCAATCTACATTCATTGAAGAAAGAAAAAAAATTAGAACCAGGAGAGTGCTTTGTTCAAGGTGATTTTTCTGAAAACTACGCCTTCATAATTCAGGATTCGTTTTAAGGTTATCATTATAATAATTCACAAGCTACTATTCATCCATTTGTCATTTATTTTAAAAGTGCCGCAAGTGAATATATACAGCACCGAAGTTTTATACTCATTTCGGATATAAACGATCACAACAGTACTACAGTCCATCTTTTCATTACAAAAGTTATTGAATTCATCAGAACGCATATAAATTCTAATATTAGGCAAATAATTTATAACACCGACGGTGCACCTTCTCAATACAAAAATAAACATAACCTAATTAACTTATGCCACCATAAAAAAGACTTTAAGTTGATGCAGAATGGCATTTTCATGCTACCAGCCATAGAAAGGGACCTTGCGATGGGATTGTTGGTACATTAAAGCATGCTGCACACCGTTATAGTATGGGGAGCAGAGATATTATTGATACACCAAAAAAACTTTTCGAATGGGCTTTAAAATGGGAATCTACCATGAACTTTGGATACGCCGATAAAAATGAATGTCAATTAACAAAATAAAAATTACAAAATCGATATAAAAATACGATTACTATAAGTGGAACTCAAAAATTTCATTCTTTTGTAAATACTAAGACAATTAATGCAAAAATGTTTTCCAACTCAAAAGAAACTTTTGAATGTAAAATAAGTAAATAATTTTTAATGACTATATTTATTTTCTTTAACCTACATATATAATTTGTATGATATTTTAAAAAGTTTATTCAATAATAAAATATTTGTAATTTAATGTTAAAATACAATCTTTTACTTTATGATTCCATAATAACATAATACGAACATAATACTTCTCCAGTCAAAAGTTCCTAAATAGATTTAGTTATTAAAAAGTCATATATTTTTTGTTTGCAGTCGAGACTGTCAAATTATTTTTTATAAGAGTGACAAGTGATTACTAAAAGTGATAAATAAATATTTCATTTTTTTATGCCATCTAATACAAAGAAAATAATTGCAGAAGTGTTTTCCTATTCAAAAGAAACTTCTGCTTGTAAAATAAGTAAATCATTTTTAACAATTGTATTTATTTTATTTATTTACTACATATATAATTTTTATAATATTTTAAAAAGTTCATCTAATAATAAAATATTTGATATTTAACATGAAAAAAAAACTTCTTAGTTTATAACGCCATTTTTATAATTTGCTTTCAGAACAAAAAAAACTGATTCCCGACAGTCATACGCACAACGAATTTTATCTTTAAAACAAAAAATAACGCATCTCCTTAACTTTCACAAGTAGTTACACCGTTAAAAATTATTTCAAAAAATTAACAGTGTACATTTTTAAAAACTTTGTTCTAATACCTATTCAACCGCATATCACTTATAAAAATCGGTTGAGTGGTTTGTAGAAAAATCGCTCGTCAAAATGCACTCACATCACAAAATAACAAAACATTGAGGGGCACCCTGTGAAGACCAATGGTCGAAAAAAAAATTCTAAGACAACTTGTATTTTTTATTTATGATAAACAACAAATAATCAAAATTAAAAGGGGTCAAGTCAAAACGTTGTTGAATCTTCGTGAAATTGCTCATATAATGAAAAACACATTTTGTTGCGCAAAAACGATAAAATAATTGGAACTTGTTTTAACTTGATGTGCATGGTATTTTCTTAGGACATCGTCAGTACTTAAGGGTTAAAATCAAGTGTTAGTTTTATTGTCAATCAAAGTCATTAAGAATAATGCTGGAGATTGCACTAGAGGTTATGGATTTACGGTAGTTGAATGCTCTACGTAGAGGTCTACAAATGATTTGCCTGAATTAAAGATAAAGCAATTGAATTAAAGATATAGATGACTGCAAAAAAGTACTGTTTCCAATTGAAGACCAATATAAACCAATAAATAATATACGTTTCTCCACTTTCTTACTAACCCTGTAAACAGATATGGAATAAAACAAATTTTAACACTCAAGAGTCAAGAAATAAAAATCCAAGTTTAAAAGTTTTTATGAATTTTTATTTATTTGTGTTTTTGGTTTTATGAGTTTCCTTTTTCCATTTATTAAGATAGATTTTTTGCATATTTTTCACCCAAACTATACCTTTTGTATTATATTATTTTATAATATTACTATTAGTTTTTTGTAAAAATTTTATTTTTATGTTGAATCTATTTTTTTTTGTATTTAGTTATTTTTGGTTTTGGTATGCATAACAGCATAAAGCATTGCAAATAACAGGCAATTTATATTTTTTTATATTATATTATTTTTCATATGTTACTATATTGCTAGATTTGTATAAAATTTTATTATATTTTAAATTTTTGTTAGTTATTTTGTATTTTTATCTCAACCACACTCGAAACTAATAACGTAAAAAAAAATCGTTTTAAAATTAATTCAAACAGTGAAATATTTTATATTTATAAAAAAGTTTGTTTGTGATTTCAATTTGCTTTTTTTCAAAGTTTTTGACTTTTTAAAGTATCGCTGGTTTTTATTTTTACCACTAATTTTAAATTAAAACAAAAACACTTTAATATTTAGTAATTAGCGTTTGCAATTTTTTTATTCACCAATTTAATTTTTTTGTTTATTGAGCAATCACACTAAATTATACAGTAGAAAAATAAATGACAGATTCTTATCTATAAGTTTATATATATACATCCTCAGTTTTCAAAATTTATCCAATAAATTAGAAACTAACAATGGAGCGACGTTTTCAACGGGTCCAATATTAGGAGGACCTTTGTGTTTGTAACGCGTTTTAGGCCATCGTTTACCACGACAATGTTTCCAATTTGCTGTATTTTCATTATTGATTGAAGTTGGTATTGTTTTGGATGAAGATGGAATGGCAATATTATTTGTTTGACATTTAGTTAACGGATGTAAATGATCAGAATGGTTACAATTAGCTGAACTACGGATTATTCTAAGATTGATATCGGTTGTGATATCGTTTTTATTGCTTATTTTGGTATTTGGATGTTGAAATGATGTAGATACTGTTGATCCAGAGTGAGTTGACTGTGAATTCTTAAGATAAAAATTTAAATATTTTAAATTTAAAATTGTCTGTCAATAAGATTACACGGCTAATAAATATACTTACACAAATTGTTGAAAATTGTATTCCTCTTGTACTACCTTTATTGCACTCATGGCCCGTATCATAAACCATGGCACGATTTCTTAGTTCATGTTTAATACTCCAATCACGAAGATAAACATCGGGCTGTTTTGGAACACCACCATTTGCTATTCGAATCATTAGTTGCCATCTGGAAATATATAAAAACAATAAAATTTACCAACCAACTTTACTCTTTACCAAAAAGTTATTATAATATTAGAAAATGGAAATAAATTAAATCGATTTTAATCAAATTTAAGGGATGAGCATGAATAATATAATAAAACATTAGTGGATATGCAATTTAAAATTTTTATGTTTTTGCTTTTTTTTCGTTTAGGTGATTGATTGCTGAAACGTTTTTTAAGTGATAAACTGAATTCTTAGTTTTATTTGGTTGAAATGAAAAAAAAAACGAAAGATTTCTTCTAAAAACATGTTCATGTTCATGTCACATCTGCAAACAGTTTAAATTAGAAAAACAATTTTTTTAGAATATAGAATAGAAACAAACGATAAACTTTGATTTAGTTTTCAGTGCTAAATTAAGTAAAATAAGGAGTTAAATATTTTTTTCTACATAGCATATAACAAGTCTTTTTTCATGCAGCCTTAATCACGTGGGAAAATGGTTTCCTTTTCAAATTTTGTTAAATCAAATTTAGATTTAGCACTTTAGTACAATTTACCAGCTAATTGGAACCCAGTGTTACTATATCGTAGAAAAAATTGCTACGCGAGATTAAAACGTTTTACGCACGAAAAAACAGTGTTTTCATTTCTTGTAGCAAAATGTACTATTTTCTATCGAAAGAAAAATTAAAATTCAATTATTCGTACAAATAATTTGTTGTATTTATATGAAATTTAAAGTTTCATGGCGGATTAAGCTTTCTGTGAAAGTAGCTCTTTTTCTCTGAAGAGCGAATATTTTTTTTGAATATTTTAATTAATATCAAATTGTGATTGCCATTATGCTATGGATTTTTCTAAAAATCTTGAAATAAACGCAATTATTTTAAAATACAACCTGAATATCGAATATTGTAATTTTCCAATATATTAATTTATAATTACTGTTGTCGATATATACTATCGCAGAAAAAATAGCAAAATGTACTAAATTTTATTCTTATATAATATCTTGGATTATCTTGGGCTACGAAAATATTACTTTGATCTGAAGAGAGCTCAGTATTAGATCCATGCATAAATGTCCAAGACTGAATAAGCTGCCAAAACTTACATAACTAAATTAGTTGCCAAAACTACTTTGCTACCAATAGAACGTGTTCATCGCTCAGAAAGGGGCAGTACACATATAAAATTATAAACACACTTGATCATGAGAAAATAGCTAAGAATATCTCACTAAAGATAGTACAACTCAGAGTATACTACGTTATGAATGTACGCAATGACAAAAGCAAGAGTTCGGCGACAGAAGATTAAAGATTAATTAACGGGAGATAATATTACAAAAATTAATTTTATAAACAAATCATTCCAACAATGGATAAAACAACAATTTACATCGAGAACTATAGATTACCTCAATCTCAAATCGAAGAAATAAACAATCAAGTAGATTGTAGAAGAACCAAAAAAAGGAGATATAGTCGTCCATTTATTGCACCTTTACTAATTGTAAAGAAAAAAGGAGATAAAAATACAAATTATCGACTAGTAGTTGATATCAGACAACTTAGAAGATGGTAGACAATAAGTTTCCACTCACTAGATTAGACGACATATTAGACAGTCTCGGGAGAGCAAAATATCTCACAACACTTGATTTAGCGACTTTTCACCAAATAGAACTTGAAAAGGATTCAAGACCATTAATAGCATTCTCAACTAATAAAGGGCATTACCGATTTAAAAAAATATTATTTGGGTTAAAAATATCAACTAAACTAACAGTTTTTAAAAAATGTTATCCGTAGCACTAGCTGGTCTAGAATCAGAAGCATTCTTATATGTTGACGACATAATTATATTTGGTTTGCAACACCCCAATATGAACCTGATTAAAACCCTAGAGCAAGAAAATATAATTTAAAATTACATTCAAGAAAATGCAATTTTTTAAAAACTGAAATGAAATTTAAAGACTAAAATTTGGGACACCTAATAACAAACAAGTCCTGGGATAAAACAGATTCGAAGAAATATGTTATAGTTAAAGATTATCCAACACCGAAAAATGTTGATGAGGCTAAGAGATTTATAGCATTTTGAACATACTATAGAAGATGTATACCAAAATTCACAGAAATAGCAAAACCATTGAACAGCTTAAACAAAAAGAACACAACGTTCGAATGGACTTAAGAATGTAAGGAAGCATTTCCAACATTGAAAAACGAGCTGATCGATACATCAATCTTAAAATACCCAAATTTTGAAGCAGTGGCGAAGCGTGCTTCTGAAACTAGGGTAGACATATTCAAAAGTTTTATTAATATGCCAGTAGAAACTAATTATAGTACATTAAGATGAAAGGAGAGAAAGCTAAGGTTTTTGGACGTATGTGGAGTTTGCGAGTCGAAGCGCCAACCGAGATTTGCACCCATATTAAGCTTAAAATGACTTACGTCCGTGCATCATATACTATATTTTTTATTCGCCGCAAGCAATATATTTAAAAAAGATTGTTCAATTTAAATCAAAATTAAAAATTTTAAAAATTTTGAAATAAAAATATTTTGTACAAAAGATAAAGGATATTGTAGATTAACATTGTTTTAAGTTTTGGGGTGCGATGAATATTAAACATAAAATTCTTTGTAAAAACTTTAAAAAAAAAATAGAACCGACTTCAAAAAACACAAAAAAGTGAAAAATAACTCAATTGTGACTTTAGAGACAAAAATACAGCTAATTATTGATTTATTTAATTTAACTACAGACAAAAAAAATTGCCGTTTTAAACAAGTTATTATATTATAGAATTTATTTTTTATTATAATTATCACAATGATTATAGTTGTTACAATAGTTATTATATTATAAAAGTTATTTGTAGCAGAAAACTGTTGGAAATCGGTGCCGATGACATGTTAGTCAGTTTTTCGTCAATTTGGCACCGACTTCGAACAGTTTTGTGCTACAAATAACTTTTATAATATAATAACTATTGTAATAACTATAATAATTGTGATAATTATAATAATAAATAAATTCTATAATATAATAACTTTGTTTAAAAACGTAATATTTTTTGTCTGTAGTTAAATATAATTAAATTAAATAAATAAATAGTTAGCTGTATTTCTGTCTCTAAAGTCAAAATTGAGTTATTTTTCACTTTTTTGTGTTTTTTGAAGTCGGTTCTATTTTTTTTAAAAGTTTTTTATTATTCCATTCTTTAGTTTGGTTTTATACCCAAATGTCGGTTAAAAAGGTGTTTTTGAAGTAATAACTAAGTCTCGGAATGTATTCATCAATGACAATCAAGTAATCAATGATTTTTCAATTTTTTGAAAAAAAAGTCCTGTCATAGAAAATTATATTGGAGCAACTCGGAATCTACAGCAATATACTACCGAAGAAATCGACGAAAATACATAAAAAATACAGGTTTTTTCAATTTTCTGAAAAACCGTATTTTTCGCGTCTTAGAAAAAAATACGAGACTTCCTCGAAATCCATCCAAATAGAAAACAATCAAAACCATTCAAATCGAATGAGTCGTTTATGACATCGATGAATATATATAGAAAAATACAAATTTTTTCAATTTTCTGAAATACGGTATTTTAGCGTCATAGAAAAAAATATGGGATCACTTCGGCATTTATTTTAATTGAATACAATTTAAATCATCCAAATCGAATGAGTCGTTTTTGAGAAATCAGTGAACAGGCATAAAAAATACAGCTTTTTCCAATTTACTGAAAAATTGTATTTTTTACTTCATAGAAAAAAATACAGATTAATTTCCAAAGCAACTTTAATAGAATGCAATTTAAATCATCCAAATCGTATGAGTCGTTTTTGAGAAATCGGTAAGCAAACATACATCAACATTTATCAAAAAACACAGTTTTTTTCGTTTTTCTAGAAAATGGGTATTTTTACGTCATTGAGAAATCGGTTAACAAACATCAATAGACATAAAAAAACCCCAAGTGTAACACAGAACCTCCTTCTTTTTTGAAGTCAGTTAAAAGGTACAAATAAACTTTTTCAAAATTCTAAAAATATTCCAAAAATTATAATAAAATCCAAAATTTAAACTTTTTTAACATTCCAAAAATTTTCTAAAAATTATTTAAAAATCAAAAATTGAAACAAAAAATATAACAAAATCAAAGATTGAAACTTTTTTCAAAATTCTAAAAATATTCCAAAAATTAACCCAAAACCAAAGATTCAAATTTATTTTCCAACTGTTCCTGTTATTAGTTATTCAGAAGTCGTGGAATCGAATCTGGAATCACACAAAAAATTGCTCAAAAAACATCTAACTAACAATTACAATTTTTGTCAAAAATATTTCCCATAATATGTTTCTAAAAAAATTTGGAAACAAAATATATAAACAGAAATAGACATACACAGAAATAGACATAAACAAAACTGTCTATCCAAGAAGGAACAAAAGTTGAAAATTTGTTGTTGTTGCTATTGCTTATTACGGTAGTCATAATTTGAAACGTCTACTGCGTGAGAAAAACATTTCTGTTTGTTTGTATGAAACTGGGAAACGTTTGTATTAGACTTTCAGGAACATAGTACATAGGAACATAGTAGTAATTATTTTTGTTATAATTATTGTATTAAAACTTAATGATTTTCTTTGAACGTTTGACAAAATAGTATTAAGTCGATATTATTCGAACAATATGAAAATAAAGTTTCATATTTATATTATGTTTGGGTAGACACTGTCTAGTGTGTCTATACCAACGCTTCCCCACTGCTTTGAAGAGACATTCATAATAACTACAGATGTATCAAATTATGCATGACAGTTTTATGACAGGGAAAAATAGGAAATTACTTGCCGATTTTCTACGCCAGTAGATCGTTAAATAAATTCGAAAATAACAAACCAATAATTGAAAAAGAATTGCTAAGTTATACATTGGGCTATAATTTTTTTTTAGACCATGTGGAAGAAAATTTAGATTAGTGACAGACCACAGACCATTATAGTGACACTATCTATTCACACACAAAAATGGATCATTAAAACTTACAAGAATCAGATTAGACTTAGCTGATCATGGACAAAGGAAAGATGAATGCAAATGCTCACTTCTAGAATAGAAATAAACTCCGAAACTCTTAAAGCAATGATGCCGACTTCTACGGTAAATGCAGTTATAACGAGGGCTATATGTCATATACTCTTTCTTGCGTTCTTTGGAATATCCCATATAACCTTGACACCATAACACCATGAGAAACTTGATTCTATTAAGAGAAACCATTGAGCGTTGAATGAATATCTTCTGTCATTCACATAGTGATGATAATTGGGAAGAATGGATTCCATATTTTGTGTTTTGTTATAACACCACACCACATACAGAGACCGAGTACACAACGTATGAGTTGATTTATGGAAAGTTAGCAAGTCTTCCATCGGACGAAAACTTCATTAATAACGCGCCGGTATACAATTTTGATCAGTGATGATCGCTGATGAATTAAGATTTCGCTTTAAAAAAGCTCATAGTAAAGGGAAAGAGCTTCTAATAATAGGTAAATACATCGGAAATATATTTACGACCGAAACGCAAATCCAATAGACATAGAAATAGATTGCGTTTGGTTAAAAGTAGGTAAAAGAAAAAAGTTAAACTCACCGTAGGTTCTAGATATAAGTGAAAATAATGTTAAGATTAAATTAGGCGATAAAGATAAAATGGTACATAAAAAAGTTAAAATTAGTAGAAGTGACCAAAACAACAGTTAAGTAATAATAATCGCTAAATGTTAAGTAATTGACATAGAATGAAATTGTAATACTATAACCTATAATTATAAATTGTAATACTACCCCCATCAATAAAACAAAGCTACCTCCACCAAACAATCAAAGTCATAATTTTAATGAAAATTCAATAAATCTTCACTTAGGAGCATGGATTACAAAAGCGGGGATGAAATACAAACCAAAATTGTATTCAACATCAATTTTCGATATACAATATTTCAAAAAGATTTTTGACCCACATTCATAATTTGCACCAAATTAAGAAACATTGCAATTTCTTTTAGAATTTTGCGATGCACAGTTTTTGAATTATTGTCAAAAAAGTGCAACAAAAAGTTGGCCCCGTACGTTCCTTCGTTGGTTGACAGAAAAATTTGAAAAAATTCATAGAGTAAGGAAATTTGATAAACTCTTAACGAAAAATATAACGAAGCCTCAAATGATTTTATTTCTGTGTGTTTAGGGGAAGGGAGCAGAGAAGGGTGAAAAAAGGTTTTTTGAGCCACATGAGTGGGCCAGTGTTGCCAGATCGCGGGATTTTTTTCTCGTTTGCGGGATATTTCATATAAAACGGGAAAAAACTTGGAAAGTGCGGGATTTTTCACATTTAATAATAGAATCGTTTTAATTTTGGATTTTTGAGATCAATTAAACTCAAGTAAGTAAAGAAGTAATTGGAATTTTTTTAATTCAAAGGAATCGTTTTAAATTAAAACTTATTTTGAAATAGTTGCACCAACCAACTTTTTACCAGGCTTCGGACCCTAAAAGCATATGCCATCTATCGGCCTTAGTATTGTCAAATCCGCGATAGAATTTAAGCCTTTTGCTGTTTAAATATTTCCAAGGGAGATAGGTACGTTTTGAAAGCCCCAACGAACCACCATGTTAACTGAATTTCAGGAATATTTTGATGCTGCGAAACGAGAAATAAAATCGCCTGGAACTACAAGTCTCTATGCATCCATCCTTTATAAACATATTAAAAAAATTGGGATGTTTGGCATCACTGTTTTATTGCCACTGAGCAGTTGTTTACGTATCGAAATAGAGCTATTACAATTTTAAAATTTTTTGAAAATCATGAAAGCAAGACATATTTCCTTCTTTTAAAAAATGTCCTTCTCAATTTTAATAGATTTAATGCTCCATTTTATAGCAGTTCTTTCTTATTCCACAAGTTGTATGGAGAATCGAAACAATAGTAATATATTGTGTAAGTGTTTAATGCAATATTTTATTTTTCAAGGAAAAGCTTACGATGTGAGCGAGGCACAAGTGAGCATTACAAATTTTCAAGAGAATAAAATTCATCAAAAACGAACCCAATACAACGTTTTATCATCCGATAGAGTAACATTTATTAATTTAAATTGAATTATTTTAAAATTTGTTGATAAAACAAGTAAAACGAATAAAGAAAAACAATGAATTTTATTGTATTTTTTTGAATAATTAATTCCAAACAATCAAATAAATTTGATCCAATTTCGATATCTATTTAATTATTTGGTATTTTGAAAATGAAAAGTCTATAAAAAGCCTAATGAAAGCCCTACCTGATGAAAGACATCAAATTTTATACTAATGAGAAACCAAAAAACAATCTTTTGGAAATTTTATTCAATTTAATCATAGCAGTCTTTGTCTTTTTTAATATTCGAATTGACTGTTTTTTTATATAATCAGTACGTCTATTCCGGTATTTCTCTGGGAATTGTGAATTGAGGAAAAAGTGCAATAAATGAAATAACGAAATATTTTCTAATACGAATTTGTTATTTTCCGTGGCACGGAATACTAGTTATGAAAAATTGCTACAATTTATTTCCCAATTCCTATTTCACGATGTACCGGAACAGGGAAACAGGTCGAAAATGTTTGCTTTTGATTTTTTATTTGCAATCAAATTTTTATAAAATAAAATAAAATTTATTTCAGCATTCAATACAATCAAATAAATTGTTTTATTGTGTTCCGCCACATTCGCGGTACAGAATAAAATTAACAGCTGTTTGTTTCATTCTATATATAAAGACTAATAACGTACACAAATATAGTCGTACAAAACAGAGATAAACCTATATTTATAGTTGTCGGAAGGATAAATATTGTTATAATTGTGGTGGTTTTTGAAGTTTTTTCACTAAATAATTGTATTTATTTGTATATTTTTATTGAAAACTTGATGGGAATTTCTGAGGGATTTTTCCTTGCAAAAACGGGAAAAATCGGGAATTTCCGATACGTCAAAGGGAAATTCGTTTTTGAAAATCTGGCATCACTACTGGGGTGTTATTCAAAAGCGCACCAAAATTAGGAAAGTGTGCAATTTTTTTTAGAATTTTGCGATGCACATTTTTTGAATTATTGTCAAAAAAGTCCTATTTTTAGTATAAACCTCTCCCAACCCCTAAGTTTCGTCGTTGATTAACAGAAATTTGTTTTCCAATATAAACCATTTGGTGTAATTGAGTCGTTCCTTAGCTGCCATAAACATTTATGGATAACATTTAACCTAAAGTATTGATGATATTGACATTTACTATTGATATTTACGATGAAACATTTATTTTTTATGTGTCTATGGTCTGGCAATATGAAGACTTTACAACACAACTTTATGTCCATTATTTTCATTTTGTGTTCTTTTCATTCAGGGAACCCTTGGCGAGCGAATTTTATTCGCACTTGTCTGACTTTTTTTTATTTCTAAGGACTTACAATAGACCAGGGTCGATAATTTTTGAAAACAAAAAGAATAATAGTAGGATGAAACCCATTAGAAAAGGAGGAGAATATTATAAAAATGAAAGGAAAAATAATTTACGGGCGATCTGAGGTCGGGAAGGGGAAGGGGTGAGTTTTTAAGGGTAAAAAACGGTTTATCTCGATTTCCGGCAAAACTAAAAGTCCTATGTAAAAAATTTATATGGCAAAGTTGTAGGTAATAAAAAGATCTAAAACTTTTGTATCGACACTTTTTTCACATAACCTCAAAATTTATGTGAAAAATTCAAAAAACCAAGTTTTTGGTTTTTTATTTTTATCTTTTACAAAAAAATTTTTTTTTTCACGAAATTTGGTCAAAACTTACCTTTTTATGTCCCAAATACGCTGTAATTTATTTGATTGGAAATTTTTATTTGTTCACCTTATTTTGAATAAATATCGAAAAAGCACCCTAATTTTCAATCGAAAATTCACCCGTCAAAATATCAGCTTTTTTCAAAAAGTTGGTATGCTTTCTGTTGGTTGAAATCTCTACTTTTCGATGGTGAAAAAAAAAATACATTACTATAGTAAATCTTCTCAGAAAATGCAAAAAATGAATTGAATTTTCGATTGAAAATTAGGGTGCTTTTTCGATATTAATTCAAAATAAGGTAAAAAAATAAATATTTCAAATCAAATAAATTACAGCGTATTTGGGACATAAAAAGGTAAGTTTTCACCAAATTTTGTGAAAAAAAAAAATTGTTTTGTAAAAGATAAAAATGAAAAACCAAAAACTATGGTTTTTTGAATCGAAAATTCAAATCATTTTTTGCATTTTCTGAGAAGATTTACTATAGTAATATATTTTTTTTTCACCATCGGAAAGTAGAGATTTCAACGAACAGAAAGCAGACCAACTTTTTGAAAAAAGCTGATATTTTGACGGGTAAATTTTCGATTGAAAATTAGGGTGCTTTTTCGATATTAATTCAAAATAAGGTGAACAAATAAAAATTTCCAATCAAATAAATCAGCGTATTTGGGACATAAAAAGGTAAGTTTTGACCAAATTTCGTGAAAAAAAAAATTTTTTTGTTAAAGATAAAAATAAAAAACCAAAAACTTGGTTTTTTGAATTTTTCACATAAATTTTGAGGTTATGTGAAAAAAGTGTCGATACAAAAGTTTTAGATCTTTTTATTACCTACAACTTTGCCATATAAATTTTTTCCATAGGACTTTTAGTTTTGCCGGAAATCGAGATAAAACGTTTTTTACCCTTAAAAACTCACCCCTTCCCCTTCCCGACCTCAGATCGCCCGTAAATTATTTTTCCTTTTATTTTTATAATATTCTCCTCCTTTTCTAATGTGTTTCATCCTACTATTATTTTTTTTTACTTTTTATTATTTTTAAAGGCTTCTACCCTGGTCTACAACTATTACATTACATTCAGTTTTTTATAAAAAAATGTTAAGTTATATACTTTATGCAATAATCTTACCTTAACACTATTTGATGTAATCTTGATTGTTGTCCAGTTTTACGTAATGTACGACATGCCCCTATTAATGCCATTTGATGTGTTTCGTCAACACGTAATGCCTTTTGATATTCTTGTAATGCATCAATAAGTAGATCTGAAAATAATTGAATAATAACAATTAAAATATTAAATTAAATGTTTGATAATTAGTAAACAGTTTAGAAAGTAACTTATTTAATTTCATGTTCATAAAAACAAAACAACCCTCCATATATGTAAATTGTATTCGACATTTCTTTACCATCATAATGAAATTAAGAAATAATTTGCATTTCAAAGACTTCCTTGGATGATTAACAGTAAATATTTTAAATGTAGTTTTCAAAAATGAAAGAAACATTTTCATTTTTAGACTAAAAGATCGTTAAACGTTTAATTTTTAGATATATGTAAACCCATTTCGTTAAAAAAAGTCATTGCAAATTAAGACGACCAATAAACGAATATTGGCGAATTATCATTTGCGTTTCTTAATATTTCTTGTGGTTGGTAAGAGAAGGTGTTTGTTTTTTATTTAATTTTTTATATAAATTTTATTTTTATTATCTTACTTTTTTCAAACAACCAATTTCCATATTGTGTTAAATGTTCCGGATCACTTGGAACCAACTTTGAAACTTTTCTTAATATTAATCCAGCTGATATTCCATTTCTAAGCTTAAACAATTCCAAATAGGCAGGCGTAAATAACGGTTCTAATATAATACACCGTTCCAACATCCGTATTGCATCAGAGCTTCGATTCGATTTTCTATAAAAAAAATTTTCATTATATACGAAATATGTCAGAATCTATAATTCAAATAGAAAAATAGAAGTTATTTCCTATTTTATACTTCGACTACTTAAATGATACGACTAAAATATATAGAAAAAAATCTTAAAAAAACACTTAATGAAATAGTTTTGTTTTCGTTCGAATTTTCTTGCTCAAAGCTGATTCTGTTATTGTTACAAAGTTTTCTTATTTTTGTTCTAGAAAGAATAGTAAGATTTTTTGTACATAAGTTCTATTGTTTGTAAGTGATTTTTCTTCCTACAATATTAAGCTTTAGAAAATGTAGAACATAGACTTAGATTTTATATTCAAACTATGTAATACCATCTTGACTTTCAATAAAGTTTTTACTTTGAAAATAATAAAACTATTATCATTTAATTATTTTTTATGAATTTTTCTTTATAGCAAAACATTTTTAAACTTAAATAATATTTTAAAAGTAAAATCACATTGTTATAGCAACTAGCAGGAGATGAAACTCTTTTATTAGAAAGAAGTGTGAAAAGAAAGTTTGGAAAAATATAATTTTCGTAAAGAAAATTTGTGAAATTTAATGTTTTTGGTTGTCTGATAAGTGTTTTAACAGATATTGATCGTAGTTGGGTAGCAACCTTCTGAGGTTTTGTGTTTTCTTTGTTCAAAATTGAATAAAATATCAACAACTTTATGAATACATTATAGGCCTAAACTACACACTGAATGTCAAACACCAATTTTATAATTTTTCAGTTTTATCTTTGAAATTTTTTTCTTAGACTGAAATCAAAATTAACAAAATGGTTTTAAATCTATAAATATTTTACCTAAATTCTCAGCCACAAAAATGATAAAAAAAAAAACAGACAAAAATATTTCTACAGAAGCTAACGACGTATCCTTTATAATTTTTCATAATGTCTCTAGATATTTTCAGTTTAAACAAATAAACATAAAACTTTTAAAAATTTACAATGTTGAGCAAATTTTAATTTGGGAATTGGGAGTATTGTTGTTTTTTAGTAATGTTATGTTATTCCTTTTCTTTAGTTTATTAAAATATTTCATATTCGAATTTAAAAAAAATATCCTTTTTATTCATTTCAATACACATAAGTTTTCAAAACATATAATAAAAAAAAATTGAAATGAAACAAGAAAAGGTTTTCCATTTTCCCCAAAAATTTTTGGTTTTTATTAAAAGAGGTGTCAAATTGGTTGAAGTTAGAAAAAAAAATGGAAATAAATTAATAATTTACAAATTTTTATTTGGCTTTAATATTACAATTTGTTTGTTTGTTATTCGAATTTTGTGTTAAAATATTTTGGTACATACAATTTCGGAATTCAACAAAGGCATCAAATCAAATGAGATAATAGAATTCAATTGAAAAATAAACAAACGAAAAATAATAACAAATTTATACTTTTTATAGAAATATGCTTTGAAATTGCTTATTGTGTTATATAGGATTTTGAATTTTAGCGAGATTGTGTGCTTTATTTACATTAATCCAGGCATATTTTTGATCACACTAACGAACTAATCAGGCATGTGTTGAGGTTTATGTCTCGGGTAATATTTAGTATGACTTTACTTTCCTAGTAATTTTATTCAATTGTTTGTTTTCAGAGACTATGGCTTCGAGTATAAATAAATGAATGTTAAATTATGCACAATTTGACCAACATAAATGTTTGTATTGGTATAGTTTGCTGAAATTTACTATTTTTGTGTGCATTTGTCACTTTTTTATGAATCAAATCAACATGTTTATCCAATACCTTTGAATATCTGTAGATACCGTTTTGTTGACCGTTTTCTTTGATTATACATTTAGATTAATTAAAAACCAGGCCGAAAACACGCATTCTTATTAATGCATAGGAAAAACGGTCTCCGTTGGGGCTCGAACTCAGCCCCCTTGGGCTACAAGGGCAGTGATTTAATAACTGAGCTATCATGGCGACCCAGGTAATAGAACCGTAATATATTTATTACACACTAGTGTGAAATGAAATAATAAGCATTCGTACTCGTAGAATATTAATATTATTCTGCGCTAAGGTACCAATTCATCGCGTAAAACATAATTAGGAGTAATTGACTAATTTTGAGATTTTGTAGTGGCAGAATTCGAAAGCCAAAGCTAGCGTTTCTTTTGGTATCTCTAAAGAAGTTTCATGTTTAAAGAAAATCGCACGTTCTATTTGCATCTCAAAAAAGGAGGTTTTGTTAAAGAAAACAGTAACGTTCATTTTATTTAATTACTTCGGTCTGAAAGACCTAAGTATTATATTCATGAGCTCAAAGTGAAATTCTTACCCCAACTTTTTTTGACATTTCTCGACGTTTTAGGACCTCCTGATTCTGAAAAAGCAAAAACAAAAATGTATGTCTGTCTGACGGCCGGCCGGCCGTCCGGCCGTCCGCCGTCATTACCTACGCTGCAGGGAAAACCGCTGGAGGGATTTCAAAAATTTTTTTTTCTAAAAATAGGTATACTCAAGGGACAGGTCCGAAAGGATGCTGTGTTCGATAACTGTACCGGAAGTGTGTCAAAAAAATCATTATGTGTGTCAAAAATAGCAAATTTTCATATTTTTGACTTAAAAAACGTTCATTTTAAGTGATTACGAGTAGGAACATTAAATTTGGAGAAATCTTGATGGTAGGGAATGGTATGTGAGATCAAAAACTAGATTATTGCATTATAAGTTTGTCAAAAAAATGTTGTCAAGTGTGTCAAAAGAGAGACTTTTTTTTATTTTTACCCAATTTTTTGGAAAAAATAAAAAAATGTTGTCAAATGTGTCAAAAAATAATTTCATTTATTTTTTAGCCAATTTTTCGGGAAAAAAATGTAGCTGTTTTTATGACGTAAATGTAATTGAAAATGAAATTGAACATGGAAATTTTTGAATTTGTTATAGTTTTTGAAATATTTTTGGAAATTTGAAAAAGTTTGTATTTTTGATTTTGTAATAATTTTTGCATTATTTTTAGTATTTCGGAAAAAGTTTTAATATTTGATTTCGTAAGAATTTTTGGAATATTTTTAGAATTTTGAAAAATTTTTAATTTTTGATTTTATTATAATTTTTGGAATTTTGAAAAAATTTTCAATTTTTGATTTTGTAATAATTTTTGCAATATCTTTAGAATTTGAAGAGTTTGAATTTTTAAGAATTTTTGGACTATTATTGGAATTTAGTTTTTCAATATTTGGAAAAGTTTCAATATTTGATTTCATTCTAATTTTTGGAATTTTGAAAATGGTTTCAATTTTTGATTTTGTTATAATTTTTGCAATATTTTTAGAATTTTGAAAAAAATCGAATTTTTGAATTTTATATATATATATATTTAGAATTTTGAAAAAAGTTTCATTTTTTGATTTTGTAAGAATTTTTGGATCATTTTTAGAATTTTGAAAAATTTTAAATTTTTGATTTTATTATAATTTTGAAAAAAGTTTTAATTTTTGATTTTGTAATAATTTTTGCAATAGTTTTAGAATTTCGGAAAAGTTTGAATTTTTAAGAAATTTTGGAATATTATCGGAATTTAGAAGAAGTTTAATTAAATATTTGATTTCATTCTAGTTTTTGGAATATTTTTGGAATTTTGAAAAAGTTCGATGTTATCTAATTTAAAAATATTTTTGGAATTTTGATTATAATTTTCCGGCAACGTAATCATATATCGTGTTAGTTTTGTAATAAATTTTTAAACAGATATAAAAAATACTTGTACTTTAACAAAGAGTTATGTTTGATATACATCGCTGCCCAAAACTAAAAACCATGTCCTCGTGAAAGTTTTTTGCCGAAAACTATATCAAAATCCTTTACCCAGACCGAAGTCTTGATATCTCAGAGCTGTGAGATTTCAGCCCCTCCATATTTTTTGTATGTCTTTATGAAGACAGAATAGTTTTAAAATAAATATACTGGGTGACGGGTGTGTCAGTAAATGTGAAGTAAAAAAAATCATCTGTAATCATTAATCATCTGTAAAACTTACTTTTGAAATTCATTTTGCAATTATGACGCGCAAAATTTTCTAGGTTATGTTTTTATATCTAACACAAAAAAGAGCAAATGCCAACATTTTGACATGTACGACAAAAATAATGTCATGATCATTGGCTCTTTTTTGTGTTAGATATAAATTGTCCTACAGATAAAAAATTGGTATCGCCTCTCAACCAATTAGAGCGAATATTATTTTATCTGAACGACAAATCTTTTAAATGAATCATTGCCTTAACTGTTTTGCGTTTTAATAATTAGTCTTTATAAAAAAAATATATGTCAAATTTATTTTCTACTACATATATCGGCTTTAAGATGCAACATTTCACCGAAAGAGGCACGCCGTAAATTCTTACTTATTAAACGAGCAATAATAATTGTATATTTGTGAATTTTTTTCTCAAAAACGACACTATAATTTTTTCTGAAAATTGGCATACTATATAGTAGTGTGAAAAAACGTTCTAGATAGGTCACGACTTTGGGAAAAGTCGTTTAGAAAGGAAAAACATTTTTCATATAAATGACGTCAAAAATACTTGGAATAGTATAATAAATTTTGCTAATGTTTGTGCTAAATATTTTAAAAAGCTCATTACAATTTAATTTGATTGTCGATAGTATATAATAATTTGTCGGTATATTTAAACAGATTTGCGTCCATTAACATCCTTAGAACGCATGTTGTTGTGGGACCTTGGTCTTAAAAGGTTTTTACGTGTTGTTGTGACACATATTGTAATGCCTACTACACATCACATTTTATTTAAAAAAAAAAAAAATAAAATAAATATGCAATGAATGCATAAGTTTGTCAAAAAATATTGTCAAGTGTTTTCGAAGTGTGTCAAAAAATGATTTTCATTTTTTTGGATAAAAATAAAATTAATTATTTGTATGACATGAAATGTAATTTTAAGTTTCAATTTTTAAATTTGTAAATTATGAATTTTTGCAATATATTTAGAATTTTGAAAAAATGTTTTATTTTTTGATTTTGTAAGAATTTTCGGAATATTTTTAGGATTTTGAAAAAATTTCAATTTTTGATTTTACTATAATTTTTTGAATACTTTTGGATTTTGTTATAATTTTTGTAATATTTTTATGAATTTTGAAAAATGTTTCAATTTTTGAATTATGAAATTTTGCAATATTTATATAGGAGTTTTGAAAAAAGTTTCAAGTTTTGGTTTTGTAAGAGTTTTCAGAATATTTTTGGGATTTGGGTTTGGGTTTAAATTTTTGATTTTAATATAATTTTTGAATATTTTTGGAATTTTGGAAAAAGTTTGTATTTTTGATTTTGTTATAATTTTTTTTGGAATATTTTTGGAATTTTGAGAAAAGTTTGTATATGATTTTGTTATAATTTTTGCCATATTTTTATGAATTTTAAAAAAGGTTTCAATTTTTGAATTTGTAAATTATGAATTTTTGCAATAATTTTAGAATTTTGAAAAAAGGTTCAATTTTTGATTTTGTAAAAATTTTCGGAATATTCTTAAAATTTTGAAAAAGTTCAAATTTTTGATTTTATTATAATTTTTAGAGTATTTTTAGAATATTGTAAAAAATTTGAATTTTTGATTTTGTAATACTTTTTCGAAACGCTAAATTTGGAGTGGTTTGATGATTGTATCATCTTTTTAGAAAGTTATTTTAATTTATGATCTGTTATAATTTTCCGTCAACGTATTGATGTTACGTATTAGTGTTGTAATAAACTTCTAAACAGAGATAAAAAAATACTTGTACTTTTGTTAAAGTTTTTTGTTTGATGCGATGCCCAAAACTGAAAATAATTTCCTAATAAAAGTTTTTTTTGGAAACTATATCAAAATCCTTAACCCAGACCGAAGTCTTGATATCTCAGAACCTTGAGATTTCAGCCCCTCCATATATCGATATTTAGTTTATTATCATTATTTTAGAAATGTCACAATTTAGCGTCCAATTTCATGTCTCGTGCATTTAATTTGCTGCGAAAACTGTGTAGACATTGTAGTAGAGCCATCTATATTACAATGCGCAAACTATTATTTTGAAATTATTTTCACGTCGAGCAGCATACCGATCAGCGAACTCATTAGCGAAATTTTTTTATTTTATTTTTTAAGAGCTAAATTTCACGTCAAATTTATATGAAATTTTTAGCTTCGCTCGAGCAGAATACTGAGCTTAAGTGTTGAGAAAATATTTGCTAATTTATCAGAATTCCTTAATGCTTTCATGTTTTATTATAATGCAAATCAAATTAAAATGCAAGGGATCACTTTGGAAAATAAATTAAAATGTTTGGCGGAAGTCGATCAAAAGAAATCTTTCTCAAGTTAGGGTATTGTTTGGATTGTAGAAAAATTTCTTCGATTGTGCGCAATCGGTTAGAAATTGAAGCGGTTTGTTTGTTCATTGAAACGTAAACAAACTAGATGTGTTTAATTTCACAAAGTAGAGGAAGCCGTTAAAAATGGATTAATTTAATGAGCTCTTGAAATGTTCCTCTTAAAAATATTGCTCTACAGTCTACACTATAAAGTTCAAATTTATGATTTTGTAAACTCTAGTCACTAGTGTATCGAACATTGAAGATAGAGCGAAAACACTCTTAAGGCTTGAAGCCACATACAACAGAAATAGAATTTTATACAAATTTTACAGAAACAGAATTTTTTTCTGTCAAATTTGTATGAAATTATGTTTCTGTTTCTGTTGTATCTGAATGCCCGGTTTTAGATGTCGTTCATTTTATTTCGAAGTCGTGATAGATCATGTTTGCAGCCCGGATTTGATCGAATGCAAATTGACGACCAAATTGTAATTAAAGTGGAAAATATTATTCACATTTGCTTTAAACTACAGAAAATTACTGATTATTTTTCAGTAAAAAAATTGTCCATCGCAGCTTAATCTGAGTAGGCACATATTCAAACATTCTCATTCGAAAATATTAACATACATATGTTTATGTAGCGTCGGTTTGATTAGCTTTAACATAACCATTTTATGATAATGAATTGTTTTTAAACTATATGTTCCTATTTTTTTGTGATCGCCTTTATATCAATTAACATGTAGTAAATAATTTAATATGAAATACAAGGATATAATGAGAATAACAGGCAAATTTGCTTGCTTTTTTAATTTTTATGGATAAAACGTACCATGGTGTATAACGTACGCTTACGTCAGTCCCTTGACCGTACTTTATAAACGAGTTTTACTGATAATAAAACTAAAATCGATTAATCATTTTAATTTTTTGATTAATGATTAATTTATCAAATCGCTAAATAAATGATTAATCGATTAATCGTTTAATTGAAACCAGCTCTACTGGGTATGTGAGTGAATGTGACGCAAAAAAACAAAAATAATCTCCTGAACCCATGGAAACATAATCGAGTGAGATCGTTTATTGTTTAACGATTCACTTTTTTGTGTTTACTATTTCCAAGTAGGAGGCAGGTAAATGTGAATTTTTATTGGTCAATTGATTAGCATCAAAGCATCGAAATTGGGTCTCAATAAATACCGGCTACTTTTTTATAAATGGTAACTTTAATAACAAACATAGTGTCTGTGTATTCGTTCGAAATTTACTTTTATGTGTGATAGTTAATGTATGTGCTTACGAGTTGATCTCAAATTACCATAATTCTCTGGCATTGAAGATTTCAGGTGTTGATGAAACCATGTATATATTAGGAATATACAGATCTCCAAACTCTCCTCCATGTTAGTTTTTTGTTGACAAACTATTGTTCAACCTTGACAAAATTAGCGCAGAATAACCGCTGCCAAACCAAGACTCGTCATTCTTAGAGACTTTCAGATCCACAACAGAGAATGGCTGAAATACTCATTACGCATTAACGACTTAGGAATACTAGCTGAACTGATACTTGCAGACTATCAAAAATGATAGCGTATCCTACTAGAATACCAGCTAATACTGATCATAACAACAGTTTGTTGGATCTTTTTTCGATCTTTTTAGGATCGACAAACGAACCAAGCAAATCTCAAATAAATGTTGATTACCCCCTTTGAATTATCCTTGGTTCTTGTATTAATAACATTGCCTACACATATTAAAACCAATCCTCGTTGGATTTGGAATTGCAAACACGATGACCGAGACAGACTGAGAAACTTTTATGAGAAAATACCTTGGCAGAACTTTTGTTGTGTTGACCAGGATCCTAGCACATCAGCACTAAAAGTTTTTGATTTCATAAAAGATCAAATGCCATGGTTTATTCCAAATTAACTGATCACTCCCAAAACTGAGCATGCAGGTTCACGCGGGATATTAATGAGGCGATGTCGAATAAACGCAAAGCGATTTTAACGAAAATTACTTTGGTCTGAAAGATCTAAGTATTATATTCATGAGCCAAAAGTGAAATTGTTACCCCCTTTTTTTGGCATTTCTCGACGTTTTAGGTCATAACGATTCAAAAAAAGAAAAAAAAATTGTATGTCTGTTTGCCAGCCGGCCGTCACAACCGACGAAATCTAGATAACCGTTGAAGGAATTTTAAAAATGTTGGTTTCTAAAAATAGGCATACTCAGAAGTAAGAGCCGAAAGGACGATGCGTTCGATAACTGTACCGGAAGTGTGTCAAAACATCGCCAAGTGTGTCAAAACAAGGAAATACGCATGTTTTTTTATTAAAAAACGTTCATTTTAAGTGATAATGGGTAGGAACAAAGAATGTGGAGAAATCTTGATGATCGGGATTGGTATGTGAGATAAAAAACTAGATTATTGCATTAGAAGTTTGTCAAAAAAATGTTGTCAAGTGTGTCAAAAGAAAGATTTTTATTTATTTTTTTACCCAATTTTTTGGGAAAAAATAAAATTAACAATTTGTATGACATGAAATTTTATTATTATTATTGAGAATTATGGCATTATAAGCTTATCAAAAAAATGATTTTCATTTATTTTATTAGAAAAAAATAAAATTAGTAATTTGTATGAAATGAAATGTAATGAACATGAAATTATTATTATTGAGAATTTTATTGCATTATTGCATTATAAGTGTGTTAAACATCTCCAACTATGCATCCGACTGTTTTTTTACAAATTTTTCAACTCTCAATTTCTAGTTGCATGAACAATTTATTGATATACTATTTATTAACATTTACCTGTACAACTGTCCTAAATTATAATGGGCATTCACATGATCGGTTGAATACCGTATTGCTTCTAAAAAATGATGTTCTGCTAACTCAGGACCATTCATCAAAGTACCTAAATTATTATGCGCACTGGCGTAAGTAGGCCAAAGTCTAGAATTAAAATAAACACACATATATTAGCTTCCAGATTCAAATTCACTTTAGTTATTTTATTTCCGTGTTCATTAAAATGAAATATATTGTTTTCTCAGTAGAACCTAATTACTTAAATATCCTCAAATACTCTCAAATTAAAAATTCATCTTCTATTCGATTTAGTTTGTTTTTAGTCGATTCCTTTTAGTTTTATTAATTCAAATTTTATGCAAATTAAATTTAATGTTATTCTGTACCAATAAACTTTGTTGGCTCTTTTTGAGAATTTTATTTGTTTCATTTCATTTCTTTTATTTTTAGTTATTTTATAGTCAAATAGTGTCGCGTTTCAATTTAATTTAAATATCTTTTTGGTCTATTTTTTCTTTTCGTTTTTTTTAATTGTTCTCAATTTTATGTTCTTGTGCTTTTAAGTAAATAAAAAGTTGCATTTTTAATTAAAAACCAAAAAAAGAGAGAAAATAAGGCGAAAACATAACCAAAAACTTAGTCAAAATTTATTGAATAATTTATTTTGTCTTTTAATTAGATTTTTTGTAATAAAAAATTTTCCGGTTTGAGTTGGATTTTTATGTTTATGGAAATTTTGCCAATTAAAGGATGTTATATCAGAATTTAGTCTATAGAGACCGGAATATGATTTTACGGAAAATTTTGTTTTAATATATTTAATTCATTTCTGTATTTATGTATAAAAATATTTCTAAACCTTAAAGCTTGACGATAGTGTGCTATTGCAGAGTCTGGCTTGGAAGAATCTCGAAGAAAATTTCCAAAATTATAATGCATTTTTGCATTATGAGGCAGTACAAGTAATCCAGCTCTGTAAAAAAAAGAAATACAATTATAGTTTGGTCAGACAGAAAATATAAAAAATGTAAATATTTTGTTGAATTTTTTATTGCTTTTATATATCTAGTGTATAAATCAATACCTTTCTCCCCTTTCGTAATATCAAAAATATTTTCAATAAAGTAATACTTGTTAAAACTTATAACAATAGATAATGCTCCATTATATTTCTTGACTTTCATTATTTCTGGAGAGTTGCCACTGTACTTTTTCGTCATCCCTATTATTTATGTTTTTTATGAGTTGGGAAAATTCACAAATTTTTTTTTCAAAATATCAACAGAGATGATATACGTTTTAGGCAAAAATGACTAGACTTTTTTTTGTAGAGAATTAAATTTCCTACAAAAATGGTTATACGATTTTATTTAAATCTGCATATTTCATGAGATATTTAAAAATATCTATAATTTTATCAAAAAATCAAATTCGATGATTTTGACGTGGTCAAAAAAAATACCCTCGTTGTTTTTCAGCCAAAAAAAATTTTTTTAGGGGGCGTCTGATAACTGGATATTTGGATTCTTTATCTTAATCTTATGTACATGACCAGGAACCTGATCAGCAACTAGGAGATAATAATCGTTTGTTCGGTTTAATGTAGAAGTAGAAAAATAGATAAATCATTTTATAATGAAATAAAAACCAGGTCTAATGAGTCAACGAAATAAAATTCTTTTATTCTGAATCTAATAAACCATAATCACAAGGCATTCGAATTCAATAAATTATCTCGCTTAATTTAATAATATAATGAAAAAAAATCTTAATCAAATAACAAAAAATCAACTCATCATTATCATCATCATCTTGTCATGGAAAAATCTATCTGTGTAACATTTCATTTCATTTTCAATTTCTTTATTAAATAAATATTCAATCTATTGGCGCACAAAGTTTATTTTTTATACTTTCTTTGCTACAACTTCAATCGAAATAATGGTATTACAATAAAAGAATCTTTTCGGTTCTTTTCCGTTTATCGTTTGTTCTTCCTTTTGCTTTTCAAATAATAAAGATCAATAAAATGATTATGATATTATTTATGTATGCCGATATTTCTTAACTTATTTTTATGATTGGTTGATATTAACCCAAAGTGTAAAAAACAAAATTTAACTACTGCACTGAAAGAAACACATAATATCAGATGTACGTTTATAATCAGAAGAAACTTGTCACATAATAGGATGTGACTGTTTGGAAAGAAAATTACGGAATCTCTGAAGGATCTTTCGTTGAAGGAAAGTTAGTTTTAGTTTAACATGATGTGTGTGAATAGCTAGTTATTGTGGAAAAGTGTATTACATCTTGTGTGAGGCAATGGGCTAACAAACATGCAATTGCATGACCGTACAACAAAATTTTGTATACAAATGTATGAGCTCACAAAAGATGTTTAAAATATTGCATGAGAAATTGTTTGAAAATTTGTTGATTGATCTGTTTTTTATAGAAAAAATAATTATAATCAAGTTTTTTTTTTTCATTTAAATGAAATTGTATATTGAAATCATGTGATGGGAATGCGAATAATATTTATTAAAAAAGAAATAAAAATATAGAAATTTTAGTTTATAAAAACATCGATCAAGCTGTTAGATCGAGCATTGTGTAAATTTTAATCAACAAAATAACATTCTTTTCAATAGTGTAATGTGTCACAAGTGTTTTTAATGAAAAATGTTTAACTAATTAGTTGTTAAAATTAAAGATTTGTCTATCAAAGATTTTAACTGCTAACAAGTAGTATAAAGCAAACCAATAAAATGCAAGTTTCAACATTTAATTTATTAAAAAAAATAACATTTTTGTATTTTTCTATAGGGCGGTGTTTATTTTAGAAAACAGCTTCGAAGAGAGCGAAATCGTTATTTTACCATACCAGTTGTTGTAAAATGAAATTTAATCGATGGTGACTGAACAAAAATGTAAAGGATCATTAAGAATTGGATGTAAGAGGTTGTGTTCGAAAAGCGCATACGGGTTTGGCTTGTCATCAATGTTTAAATGTGATTTATTTATTTTAACGAGAAACATATATTTACAAAATAATGTTTGACGAATTTTTGACATTACAAAATGCAATAGTAAACCTTTTTAATGACACTACAGGTTTTTTTATTGAATCATCAAGCAATGATGTAGAAGAGCATGTGATATTGGATATTTAATTACAATTGGTTACTATGGGTATGATCGTCATGTTGTTTTGGCTTTCGATCATTTTCATCTTTGGTGTGATATAGTTTAATATAGTTCATTGCATTTTACAAAAACTTTAATGGATGACTCTACAGATTGTTGGATTGGCAATTTTTCACAACTTGTGTTGGCCTGCAATCAACATCTTTCCACACGACTGGTCTTGGAAGCACATTAATGTAAGTTTTATGTAAGTTTTTTAAATTTTTGTTTGCTTTTTATATGCTAATTATTTTTTATATTGTTATGTAGCCTGGGATGTGATAACGTAGTGCAGTTAGTCACCGATTTATGTAGTTTCCATTTCCTTACATATCATATTTTTTATATATATCACGCGCAGTTCACAACAATTTTTCGTTCATCCGTAGTCTATAGTCATGTTTTCATATAATTTCCGTTACATGAATTTGTTCTTAGCATAAAGCCATTAATTGTTCACAAAAACCAATCCGAAATTAAAAATTCCCCTAATGTTGTCTATATTTCCTAACCAAAAATATAACAACATATTGACTTTACGTCAGATATTAAGTTTCGCATTGATTGGCAACAATCAATAATGACTTTACACTCGTGACTTAGGATGTTGATTAGAATGTTGACTTAGATGTTGACGAAATATTCTCTCATCCTATGAATTCACACATCGTAATATCTAGAAATTTAATACAAAAAATATCAAAGAAATATAATTAATATAAAAATATCAAAGAAATACAATTTTGAAATACTGTGGTTTTCGTATGTATGTTTTTCATTGATATTTCTCTATGAATTAAAATGGCAAAATTATCTATCAGCTATGCGAACATAAGAGGATTGAATATAAACCTTAATTCAGTCCATCTTTTTCTTGAAACTATGAAACCTGATATTTTGTTTTTAACGGAAACGATTATCAGTGCGCGTGCTGTGACCTTAGATAAAAACAAATACCTTTGTCCCAATTATGAACTTGAATCCTCATTCTACTTTAAGCATGGAGTTTGTGCTTATATTAGGGATACTATACCATATGTGAGATTAAATAAATTTGAATTAAATGCAAAATTTCACAATATGGTGTCACTAAAAATTAGTTGCCCAAGTCAAACGCTGTTTGTCTTTGGACTTTACCGTTCACCTAATTCACCTGAGAACTCTAATTTATTTCATGACTTATCTGAGAAGATAGATAGGTTGGTTGAGTATCCTAATGCAAAGTTTATAGTCCTTGGAGATTTTAATGTCCACAATAAAGAATGGCTTACACACAGCTCTAAAACTGACGAGGTTGGTAGACAGGCTGAGTTGTTTGCGCTTTATCACAATTTTACTCAAATAATAGACCAGCCAACCAGAGTTCCTGACATTCCTGGTCAAAGTAGTAATTTGCTTGATTTATTTTTGACAAACGATCCATATCTGGTTCAATTTAAAATATCAAAACCATTGGGTGGTTCAGATCATAATTTGATCTCCACACAACTAAATATACAAATTCCAAAACAATTTAAAGCGAATCCACGCAATGTTTGGGATTACAAAGCTGCGGATTGGCAAGTACTTAAAAGTTTTTTTAGATGTTTTCCTTGGAAACGCTATTGCCTTACCGGCCAAGACCCAGACATAGCTGCATCAAATTTTTCTGAAACTGTAATTGATGGTATGCACAGATTTATTCCTAATAAATTGATCATTCCGAAAACTGATCTATGGTTTTCTAGTAAATGCAAAAAAGCTATAAAAGTTAAAAAAAAGGCTTTTCGAAAGTTTAATCAAAACAAAACCGATGAAAACCTTAGACAGTACCGTAAAGAGAGAAATTTATGTCGTAAGTTAATAGATGAAGAGAAACATCTATTTAATAGGAAAAAAGCATCTAAATTCGCAGAACATCACGACTGGTTCACGCTGAACGACTGGTTCACGCAATTTCTATAAAGCCGCAAAGGCTGTCCAAAGCAACTTTTGTAAATCTTCCCTACCGCCTCTTGTTAATAGAGATGTCCCTATCATTGATCCAAAAGAGAAAGCTAATTTGCTTGGGCATTATTTCTCTTTAAATTCTACTTTAAAAGAACCTAATTTCCAACCTAAACCTATTTCTAAAGTTTCTTATAAAATGAGGCGGATAATTTTTCGGAAAAAAATTGTTCGAAAAATGCTTTTAAAAATCAATACTAACAAAGCAACAGGCCCTGATTTTATTCCTCCGATTATACTTAAAACATTTGCTAGGGAGCTAGCACCAATCCTCACTAAAATTTTCTATTTGTCATATAAGAAAGGAATTTTTCCTGAAATTTGGAAAATGGCTAGTGTACAGCCAGTTTCGAAAAAGGGCAGTAAGACTGATCCTACAAATTACAGACCCATTTCAATTTTATCGGTAGTTGCTAAAATTTTTGAGAAATATGTCAATTTTAATTTAATGAGATTCTTAGAGTCTTCCAAATTAATTAATGAGAGACAATATGGATTTCGAAAAGGAAGAGCGACGGGAGATTTGCTGTCTTTTGTCACTCATATCTGGAACAAGTCGCTTGAAAACTTTGGAGAAACATTCGGTGTTGCTCTTGATATTTCCAAGGCATTTGACAAAGTTTGGCATAACAACCTTATATGCAAATTGAGATCCTATGGTTTAGACGAACAGCTTATATCTTGGACACAGAGCTTTATATCTGATCGAAAATTTCGGGTCAATGTTGACGGTGTATCATCGAATACTTTTTCAACTAATGCAGGAGTTCCTCAGGGTTCCGCTTTGTCACCAACTCTTTTTCTTATCTATATTAATGATTTGTTGGACTCAACGGTTCATCCTATACATAGTTTTGCTGATGATAGCACGCTTCATGCGTCTCATGAAGCACCTAAATTATATACACCCTTAGCGCTTAGTGAGTGTAGGTCAAAATTGATAGATTCCCTTAACACTGATCTTAAAACAATTATGGATTGGGGTATTGCTAACAGTGTTGAATTCAATACAAGCAAAACACAGGTTTGTCATTTTTCTAGGATAACGACACCCAATCCTTTTCCATTAACATTTGGCCCCAAAAATCTTTTAGAGAATGAGTCTGTCAGACTTATTGGAGTTGAGATTGAAAATAATATGAAGTGGAATTCTCATATTTTTAATCTGGCTAAGAATGCTGTTCAAAAGTTAGGATTTTTGGGGCGATGTCGTAAGTTTTTCGATAGCGAACAACTTCTTTTAGTTTATAAATCTTTTATACGTCCCTGCATGGAATACTGTTCTCACATATGGGGTGGAGCATACTTGACTAGTCTAAATTACCTTGATTCTGTACAGCGTAGAGCTATTAAACTCATTGGTAACCCAAGTCTTACTAACAGTCTTGATTCCTTGCAGCACAGAAGAAATCTTGCTGATTTGACTATATTTTATAAATATATTATGGATGAACAAGCTTCTGAAGAGATCAAATCGATTTTACCTAAATCAGCAAACCTTTCGCGTCACACCAGAGCAAACGTAGCAGCGCATCTCTTTACAGTTCAAATAATTAGGTGTAGAACTGTAGCCTTCCAACGTGACTTTTTCAACAGAGTCTATCATCTTTGGAATGCCTTACCTTCCTGGGTTTTCCCTGATGAATTTAATCCTCAAGGCTTTAAAGTTAACGTTCATAAATTTCTCAGAGAATCCTAATTTGCATTCCATTCTTATCCCTAGTTGGCATGGTATCTTCGGATATTCAGAGACGTTAATTTATAATTTATTATAATTAACACTAAACATGCCTAACTTTAAATAAAAAAAAACAAAAAAAAAAAAAAGAAATACAATTTTCAATATGTAATCATAGATGAAAAATTCAACTTAAGTAAATACGAAAAATGATGAAGTTTCAATTTAGAAATTATCTGAACATCAAAATTAAAATATGTTTCGTCATCGCCGCTTTGGCTAAGTTGTGTAAGACACATGGGATTTGAACAATGTGTCTCTGATGAATGTAGTTCGAATCCTAACACGAAACACAACAAAATTTTTTCTAAAGGAATTTTAGAGAAAATGAAAAGTTATTTCGAATTGCAAAATTCAAGTGATTTCCAATATGTACTTAAGCTTAATTGTTCACAAAAACCAATCCAAAATTAAAAATTCCCCTAATGTTGTCTATATTTCCTAACCAAAAATATAACAACATATTGACTTTACGTCAGATATTAAGTTTCGCATTGATTGGCAACAATCAATAATGACTTTACACTCGTGACTTAGGATGTTGATTAGAATGTTGACTTAGATGTTGACGAAATATTCTCTCATCCTATGAATTCACACATCGTAATATCTAGAAATTTAATACAAAAAATATCAAAAAAATATCAAAGAAATTAACAATAATATTTCCTTTACAATCCCCTATTATTGACTCACACTGCGTTTTCACCAGCATTACTTCACCATATTACATAAGTTTGAATTCTCCGGACACTAACCGTAATTGCCCTAAATGTTTTCAAACCTCAAACAGCTGTGCATATTTGTCCAATCGTCGCAATAGCAAAAAAATTATTATCCTATAATCAGTTTTGTATATGGGTATTTTTATCCATTTATCTTTCCGTTATGGATCTAAGTTTCACTGTAATACTGTTGTAAGCTGTTATTTCATAACACATAAACATCATAAGATCGATTAAACTTACGTTTAATCCATTTTAATATTTCTTACAAATGCGTTGGAAATAACTTATTTTGTGAAATTATCTTACAATATTATGTATTACAAAATAACAAACAGTTTTTTTGTGAAACGGAAAATGTACCAACATTTATTAACATTACATCAATAACATAAATTTCCCTTCAAAACAAAAAAACTTTGTAGAATTTTCGATATTAAAAATACTATAAAAGAGATGACTATACTATCTCTTATCTCTTATGTCTTTGAACCTTATTCTCATGAATGTCAAAATTATGCGGAATTTTCCATTCATGCATTTTCTCTTAAAATTAAGTTTATTTAAAGTAGAAAATTTTTAATTAATTAAAATTTTTTAAAATTAGTTCAATTAGTATAATTTTTTTAATTAGTTCCAATTTATTTAGTAAAATTTAGAAACAATATAACATATGTTTTTGTGCTGTGTTAGTTTGAATTTAAAAAAAAAAAAAATCATATATGTTTTGTGCCGTTGAAAACGAAAAATTTACAAAAAAAATGACCTTGTCGGTTACTCTCTTAGTCTATTTTTTTTCCTATTGGAATTTTGTGCGTGTTTGACGTCTCTTAGGTTAATTTTAAAAACGTGTTAGTAGAAAGGTTGTCGGTACATGTTAGTAAATATCATTGCTTGTTTCTTGTGATTTTATATTAAATAGAAAATATTTTTAGTGTATTGGTAAAATTATTATTATTTCGTCCAATTCTGTTTTCTCAAATACTTAAATTTGTTAATTTCTCGGTGATATATTTCTTAACTAATATTTAATGTGTTTTGAATTTTAATATATGTATTTATTTTTTTTGTTGACTGTGCAAGAAGTTAATTTAAAGTTTAATAAAGAAAAGTAATATTTATATATATTTCAAATTAATTAATTGCAATTGCATTTATTATGCAATTTGAATGATGCAATTTCATTAATATACAAAAAAATTAATGTGGGTTGATAGTGTTTGTGTTGAGTGATACAATTTGTTTGTTGGTTCGTATTACATTCCATCGTTGACGGGCTCAACATTTCATAAATAAAATTTGCGAAAAGGATAGGCTTTACTTATAATAAATACAATTACTAATTTGATAAATTACTGAACTTAATAGGTTATTGGTTACAACCATTGCCTGATTAATTTCAAAGCATCCTTTCTACAAAATTTTTATGCTTTTTCTACCGTATTACAACAGTATTTCAACACAACCTTAATATAAAATTTTTATGCTATTACTACCGTATTACAACAGTATTTCAACGCAACATTAATACCAAATTTTTATGCTATTACTACCGTATTACAACAGTATTTCAACGCAACAGTAATATAAAATTTGTGCTATTACTACCGTATATTATTTCACCGCATCATTTGTATCAAAGTTTTGCTGTCACTACTGTATATTATTTCAACGCAACCTTTGTATCCAAGTTTTACTATTACTACCGTATATCATACATATTTCAACGCAACATTTATGTAAAATTTTTGCGGTTAGTACTGTATTTCAAACAGATTTCAACGCAACATTTGTATCAAAGCACTGCTGCTACTACCGTATATTATTGCAACTCACCATTTATATCAAATTTTTGCTGTTGCTATCGTATATTTTATATATTTCAACTCAACATCTATATAACATTTTTGCTGTTACCAACGTATATTTGACATATTTCAACTCAACATTTATATCAAATTTTTGCTGTTGCTATCGTATATTTTACATATTTCAACTGATATCCAATTTTGGTGTGATTACAACTGAAGTTCAACTCAACATTGATATACACTTTTCTTGTGTTATTACAACCGAATTGCACCTCAGCATTCAAGTATTATTTATGCAATTTCAACCGTAGTACTTTACCTGTTGGATTATTCGTCGCTGATGGAGGACTAAGGCCGTAAGTCTTGGAAGCCGGGAGGATTTAAACATGGGGCGAGCGAACTTGATTTATTTTATTTACTTTTTTTACATAGCGAATGCGTGTGAAAGGGTGTGCAAGTGATTGAATGGGAGCTTGCCTGTCGATGCGTGTGTGTGTGTGAGCTGGCGATGCGTGTAGCGAGATGCATGTAGTCTGAATTGGAAATGATTCTAATCAAAATATTTTTTTTGCTCCGAGGTAACGTCTCGTTTTCCAAATACCTTTTCTTTTATTATATTACCTAAATTTATGAATTTATATTTTTAAGTAAATCAAAAATCATTCTCAAATAACCTGCATGACAAAAAAAAGACAAATTCTTGTCATGTTTTAGGTTTATCAATTCTATAATACATCAAACAACTGTAAACTACAGGTATTGAAACAAACTGGTTTGGACATGTTTTTTTTTTCAACTTCCAAATCAAATGATAATTTTTTTTGAGCTGTAAATATTTTTTTTTGGGAATTACATATGGTTTTATAAATTTTTAAAAATGAGATTAATAAAGAAAAAGGGAAATCATTAATAAAGACTTTCAATATAGCGTGTGACGCTCTCCCGTGCTCGAAGAGTTGATTCTCGGTTTACCAGCAATGGTAGTGGTGTACAAGCTGTATCAGATTGATCAGCTGGCAACAATCCAACCTATGTTGGATTACTACCATCTGTGATACTTGCTGTGGGTCTTAGAGCTTAATTGTCTTGCTTCGCAGTCTGAGTGTGTGGGTGAATGTTAGCATGTATGAAGCGTGAGTGCGTGGGCGTATGGGAACGATTGAGTGGGTTGGACGCGCGGATCGTGGTTGTTTCGCAAAAAGGGTCGCCAGAGTTTCCTTTTTTCACTTGTATTTTTTTTTCCATTTCTGTATATTTTCGTAAATTGCGTACATTTCTGCATTTGTGTTGAAGCAGCAGGTAAAAATCTATCAAATCCACGATGGCTGAGCATTAGTCGTTACGGCGTTAAATTACTCTAGGTACGCATCCTGCTATGCCATTCTCATTGGTTCGCCAATGAGATAGCTCTTCATTAATATTCAACATTGATTTATTTTTGGTTAAATCATAGTTTTTTATGAGAGATCTCCCTAGTTTAGATTCACTTAGGTACAGATCCGCTTATTTATTCCTTTTTAAATTTATTTGTGTTAATCAAAGTTCACTGTAACAATTGTTTTTCTAAATACGTGGATTTTTTTCTATCTAGATATTGGGATTTTTTCATACTTAGCCCAATTTGTTTTGCTGTATTTACATCTTCCAGAAAGGCGAACTGCTTTACTTTCTACTTTATTTCTCAGCATATTGTTGTGTGAAAACACAATTAAATTATATCAAAATGTCAAAACATTAAAAAAATTTAAATTCAGTTACATCCTTAATCTCCATAACCCCAACATCCCTTCGATGTCGCCAGACACTAAAAATCCCAAATCCAAACTATTTATTATTTACGAATAATTAAATATAACATAACAATAAAACCCAAATTTCCATTCTTATAACATCCATAATCCTTACCTTCTTTTGATGTCGCCAGACATCATAAATCCTATCAAAACACCAAATACATTTCTACCATCATCCAAAAACTTTCCGTCATAAAAAATCCAATTTATTAACTCAAAATAACTAATCCATCCACTTTTCCTATTTAAAAAAAACAGATGTTTTATTAAAAATTCCAAAATTTCCAAAAATAAAAACCCAAAATATCCCTTCCTTAAAACAATTGAAATTATAAAAAATATAAAAACAAAAAAATAACGATCTCAAAAACTATAATTTATGCGATCAGTCAGTAATCTTAAGATCATCATCAAAAAACATCCTTTCTTCCAAAATAATTTCAAATATACAATCAATCAAATTAATTTGAAGTATAAGAAATTTTAGTGTAAGTGAAATTAAATAAATATAAAAAAAATAAATCCAAATCTAAAATTTATAAAAATATATAAATAAAAATTAATATCGTAGTGACAAAAAATAATAAATAAATTTAGAAATATATATAATATACATATATATATATATGTAATACGTATATGTGATTAATATCAAGTGTTTTATTCATAAGCCGTGTTTAGTGATTAGTGAGTGCCCCCTTAGGAATCATCATCTCAACAGCATCACACATCCACCACCGTATCCAGAACAACTGGCGCAGTCGTAAAAGGAACCTAAAGCTCCACATTTAGGAAATATTATTAAGGTAAGCAAAATTTTTTTTTATTGATATAAAAAGTGTTTTCAAGCCCAATTCAAATTTAGTTCATGTTCCAAAACCAAACTATTCCACGTCGTAGTAGTCGTCTTAATAAATCCCACATTCCAATCCCAGATATTAGTACAAAAACCGGTGCAAAATCATATAAAAATAATTCAATCCCAAAAGTGTACAAAGATAAAAGCAAATCCAATACGAAAATGCCAATCACCGACGAACAAGCCCAAGATCTTTTTGATTTAATATCAAAGAGAATAAAAGAATTTTCTGGACAAAGTCCAACCATCGCCGCTGACATCCATAAATTTATCGATAGTTGCTATTTAATATTCTCCAAACTCCCCGACAATGACCACAAAACCGAATTTCTTACGTTAGTAAAACAACCTTTTTCTGGCGACGCATATTCTCTCGTGCGAAGTCAAAACTTTAAATCCATTGACGATATCCACATACTTCTTTCTAAAGCCTATTTGCCCACTGTCTCTATCAATGATCTTCACGAAGACTTTCACAATGCAGTCCAACGATTCTCAGAAACCATTCCTCAATTTGGCAATAGAATCGAGACCATTCTTAACAATCTAAAAACAGCTTTTAAGATCAAATATAAAGTTACTGAAGGAAACGTTGAAATGAGACACCTTCACGATCAAGCCATCACAATTTTTATAAAAGGCCTTCGCGATCCAAACCTGAAACAACACCTTTTACTTTCAAGCCCCAATTCTCTAGCGGAAGCTATAACAATAGCTTCGGAAATTTCCCAAAAACTGAAATATTACGACATTATCCCAGACAAAAACATAAATTCCACAGCTATACCAACTTCTTCAATCCAACAATACAATACAGACAAAAAACAAGTTATTTTTAAGGGTCTTTGTAGTTTTTGCAATAGACCAAGCCATACTTGGGAGGAATGTTTCACTAGAAAAAATACTCCACTCTGCCCCTTATGTAACAATTACGGACACAATAGTATTAACTGCTCCCAAGTAGCAAACCAAAGAACAATCCAAATCCCACCATCAGCACAAATTTCAAATACATATTACAACCCAACACTTTCTAGCCATCCAATAAATAAACTTCAAGATAATTTTTGCAGATATTGCAAAGCAACAGATCATTCGATTGTTCAATGCGTTTTAAAAAAACAATCTGACGAACGATACTACAACGGCAATCTTCCCAAATTTCCCTTTCGCCCTATCCAGTATAGTAACCCCAGACCCCAATTCAACCCAACGAATTTATCACACTTTCAAAATAACATTCACCAAAAACCAAACGATAAATTCCAAGAAAAAGCAAATCAAATAAATATTAGTAAAATTGAAAAAAATCTAGCTGACCAATTCCCATCTAACGACGAATTAAAATATATGGAACAATCAACTTCAAGTGCTGTTCCAACACATACCAATACTCAAACAAATGATCAAAACAATCAGGACAATACTCCACGCTTGCTCAATCCCAATAACACACAATACTTTCAAGCAGCCGACAGCACTCCAATCCAAAATTATAATATCTCTGTTGTTTCTACATTACCTACTATAGAAAACACAATCGATTTCACAATTGAAACACCTATCCCAAAATCAATAAAATTCTTACTAGACTCAGGAGCCGATATAAGTCTTCTAAAACAAACCGTTTTACCTGAAAATGCTAACATTAACTTCCAAAATAAAGCTTTCCTTAACGGAATAACAAATAACAAAATAGAAACTATGGGTACCTTCATGACGGACATAATTCTTCCAGACAGTAATAAACTTCCAATCGAATTTCATGTAGTCCCCGAGAGCTTTCACTTAAACACGGACGGTATCATAGGACGAGATTTTATGAAGCACAACAAAATTGATATCTTTTATAGTACAGGTCAAATAAAAATAAATACACCAAATCTTTCTAAACCTCAAAAAACTTTGCAAACTACGTCGAAAGACAAACCCATACCATTACAGCCTCAGTGCGAAACATACGTTCAAGTTCAACTATCTCCCCCGGAAGAAATAGTATGTGAAAATCAAGAAATTCAATCAGAAATTTTTATTAGCAATTCAATACTAAAACCAATAAATTCCAAAGCTGTCATTAGCATAGCAAATAGCAAAGCTGTCACTAGCATAGCAAATACAAACAATATCCCTGCTGTTAAAGAAAAAATCAAACATATTCAAACAACAGCATTTCACCCAATGACAAATGGCGCATTAGAGCGACCTCATAATACATTCAAAGAGTACCTCAGAAATTTTGCTGACCATGATCAATATAACTGGGATGATATGCTTCATTATGCAACATTCGTTTACAACACAACCCCACACACCGCAACCAATTTCACGCCCTTCGAACTAATGTTCGGAAGTAAAGCACTTATACCATCTGGTATTCAACAAGAACCCGAACCCCTATACACATACGAAGATTACATACTTGAATTGAAAACACGTTTAAGGTTAGCTCATTACATGGCAAAACAAAACATCAATTATCAAAAAACTAAAACAAAAGAAAGGTACGATAAAGCGTCAAAACCATTCAATTTACAACCAGGTGACCTAGTATGGCTAAAAAATGAAATGCGTAAGACCAAACAAGATCCTTTATGGACAGGTCCATATCCCGTACATGAAATAAACACTCCAAAAAACACAACCATAAAAATTTCCAAGTCATTAAAAAGAGTTCATAACAATAAATTAAAAAAAGATTAAAATAAACTTTAAATTTACTCTGAATATAAAAAAAATATTTATTTTGTTTCCAAATTTTCTTTTTATGTAAATCAAATATTAACATAGTTTTGCTCCTAGGTACAGTTCAACAGAACATTAAGCAACAAATTCCAACTATTAAATAAAGCGATTTTTTTTAGTTATTTAGAAAACAATCTAGGCCCATCTCTAATTAAATTTCAATTACCCTATCAACCTTTATAACATCTTAACCTTAAAGCAAAAATAATTTTAACTTGAAAGTTATGCCCGAAAAAAAAAATTCAAATATTTCAAATTTTATTCTATAAAAAGGATAAAAATCAAAAATTTAATAATATCTCATAATAATTTAAACAAATTTAATTCATATCCATTTAGGTCATATCCTAGTTAAAAAAAAATCATAACAAAAAGAAATATAAAATAACATGTATATAAGTAACAAACAATCAACTCATTTTAACTCCTTAGCTTTTAGTTAATATTACCATAAAAGTCTAAAAAATTATCTATTAGTTCTCAAATAAATATAAACATTTTATATAACACAAAATATTTAACATCTTTCTCGCAATAAATCTTACTTTAATTAACGACCAATAAATAAAATAAAATTAATGCATGTAAAACAAAAATGTATATATACTGCTATTTTATAATACTCAAAAAAAACTGATGAAATAACAAATTATTAAATTAAAAATACTACACAAATAAATCATATGCCTATCTATCCGTGTATAACAAAATATTTTTATGTAATAAATAAATAAAAATTAAGTCGGCATGTGCAAAATCCATAATTATTATACAAAAATATATTAAAATTTATAATTACTAAACATAACCTTTTTATAAATTATACCTTTATCTAAAATTAAGAAACTAACACAAAACATTTAAATTTTTTAAACTAATAAATAAATAATTATAATTAAAGATAGATAACAATTAAAAATACAATTAATCTAGATTAAGTAAGTAACCTGCCAAAAAACAAATCCAAAAATTCTACAAAACCACCATCAACCAGAAGATCATAATCATTAGGACACAGTTCGAGTAATCATAAAAAAACATCAATCATATAATCATCAAGTAATATCAAAGAAATAATTATCAAGAAACAGTTATACAACTACAAATCAAAAATACTCAATAAATCCAGCAAACAGCAAAAACAATCAACTAGTCATCAAATTTTAATAGCATACAATTTTTTCAATATTATCAATATAAAATCCCTATCAATCCTTTATCAAAAATCTTTCTACTTCTTCCTTTACTAATCCTATCCCACCCTGTTTCTGAATAATCCAATGCAATCGCATTCAGTTCAAACCCCGACCTAGTTTAAAAACAAAACACCACAAAAAAAAACAAATAATTATTTAAAAACACATATGGTGATTTAAAAGAATAATACCAAATTAGAATTTGTAATCAAATTCTAATTTTTTTCATGGGGAGGCACTAATGTTGTGTGAAAACACAATTAAATTATATCAAAATGTCAAAACATTAAAAAAATTTAAATTCAGTTACATCCTTAATCTCCATAACCCCAACATCCCTTCGATGTCGCCAGACACTAAAAATCCCAAATCCAAACTATTTATTATTTACGAATAATTAAATATAACATAACAATAAAACCCAAATTTCCATTCTTATAACATCCATAATCCTTACCTTCTTTTGATGTCGCCAGACATCATAAATCCTATCAAAACACCAAATACATTTCTACCATCATCCAAAAACTTTCCGTCATAAAAAATCCAATTTATTAACTCAAAATAACTAATCCATCCACTTTTCCTATTTAAAAAAAACAGATGTTTTATTAAAAATTCCAAAATTTCCAAAAATAAAAACCCAAAATATCCCTTCCTTAAAACAATTGAAATTATAAAAAATATAAAAACAAAAAAATAACGATCTCAAAAACTATAATTTATGCGATCAGTCAGTAATCTTAAGATCATCATCAAAAAACATCCTTTCTTCCAAAATAATTTCAAATATACAATCAATCAAATTAATTTTAAGTATAAGAAATTTTAGTGTAAGTGAAATTAAATAAATATAAAAAAAATAAATCCAAATCTAAAATTTATAAAAATATATAAATAAAAATTAATATCGTAGTGACAAAAAATAATAAATAAATTTAGAAATATATATAATATACATATATATATATGTAATACGTATATGTGATTAATATCAAGTGTTTTATTCATAAGCCGTGTTTAGTGATTAGTGAGTGCCCCCTTAGGAATCATCATCTCAACAACCACCCATCACCATCCGAACCTGAACAATATACTTTGTAATTTTTATCTTTAATGCTAATTTAAGACCTACCGCACTATTTTAAATTCACAAAATGGGCCATGATTGTTATCACTAATATTTACCCTCTTCTTGATGTCAATACCTTTAAAATCAGTTTCAAACTTTTTGAAATTTAACAAAAAAATATCGGAATAAAATAAAAAACATATCACATTAAAGTTAGGAACAGACATTGTCTGCATGGTGCACGGTTCTATGCACATTTCGTGCACTTATTTTATAGTAATTTTAATTTTTTTTAATGAAGTTAAAGTTTAAAAGTATTTGAGTGCTAACGTCATACATATTTGTTTTAATTTAACGTTTAAATCATGTAAACATGTATACAAAATGTGCATAGAACTTTTAGGCATAAAATTTTTGGAATCAGAAAATTAATTATTCAAAGTGTCCGTTTGTTTTTTGTTTTCATTACCTTTACAAAAAAATTCTTTCGCACATTTTAGATGAAAATAAAATAAAATTCGTCAATTTATTATTACCAAACTCGTATTATCTCATGAAAAGTTAACCAGTTTTAGTAGTACATTTTAGAAAATGTACTACTTTTTATCTTTCCATTTTTTTTTTATTCTTCGTTAATTATTCTTATCATTAAATAAATTTTGTTTTGTCTCGTTTTTTATTTTTTGTGAAACATGGCGCTAACATTTGTGTGCATATATCTGCTAAGGCGTCTTACGACATGTGTACGGTATGGTACACATCAAGTGCATGACATATTTTATGCACATTTTTAATGCTCATTTCACGCACTTTTTTTCAAAATTGTTTTACGGGGAAGCCGTTTTATGCCAAACTTAGACCTATTGATCGTTTGTGATACCTCACCTAACAGCAGCTTATCATTTAAGCTTAAACTATTTATTTATAGACGCCATTTGAACGCATGGAGAGATCAGCTTTGAGTCTCTGTTATTGGTATACGAGTTAACGTTAGATATCACATACCACTTGCAACATATTGAGATATTATTAGTCAAGGTGATATTTTAGGGGTTCCGGTGGATGAACTTTATTCAGTCAACGGTAGTATTCTCAATCTTAGTAATTGAGTAAGCCTTTGTACTGTTGCGATATTGTTGTAGGGGATTCTATGAGTTACAAACTATATTGCAGTTTCTATAACACAACATTTTTTATTAAAAAAATTATAAGCCGGCTCTTTGGTTTTGACTGGACCTCGAATAATCGATCCTTTGGTGTAATAGTGGTATGCGTTAACACATTCTGTTAAAAATTACCCAACCTAATAACATATTAACAAAAAAGGGTTTTAACTAATTCAAAAGTTACAACAAAACCTTCGAATTTCTTCCATAACGGTTTCAAAGATTTTTAAAAAACAAACTAGATAAATAAAATATTCTCAACGATAAAAGGAGTCAAAAGATTCTCTACAATCGCTTCAGTTTTCATTTGACGTTGAGTTTTTTTAAATTATTAAATAATTTTTTTCATACATCATACATGGTGTAATGAGGAAGAGTTTTGGAGAATTTTTTCGATTTCTTTTACTAAGAACATATGCCTACGATTTTGTAATACATTTGAAATAAAAAATTGCACGTTTTCATTGTAAAAAGTTTATTAATGTAAATGGCTGGTGAATAAACAAATTTTAGCTTAAAATAAGTGTTCAAAATGATGGCCTTCGACATCAATGCACTTATTAATTCGCTCTTCAAATGACTGAACACTACTGAGAAGTGTGTCTGCTTGAATTTCGGCACAAGCATTTTTGATTCGCCCAATCTTATTCTCACGTTTTGTTGGTTTTTGTTTGTAAACTTTCTCTTTGAGATAGCCCCACAAAAAGAAATATGGCGAAGTAAGATCTGGTGATCTGGAAGGCCAACTTACATCTATCATGAATCGAACAAAATTTTTTAGTCAAATCGTACGTACTTTTACCCGTAGAATCCGTATCTGCAATAAAAAATTGGGCTTCCTATTTTAGATTCAAAGTTACCCCCACCTACCTACAAAGACGGGGAACGGGGGACTATTTTTTTGCACTAATGTGTTTCCCCCGCGGAATGATTAAATTTTGAATATGGACATTTTTTCCGTAGAGTGCTTATTTTTCGAGATATTTGAAAGTTTCAGGTTAAAAAAATCTCCCGGTATACTGACTAAATATTTCAAAACATTAAAAAGTTAAATATTCTCTTGTTAATTACAATATTTGTTTGAATCGTATATCTGCGAAATTGTGTCTCCATTTTTTCTTCTTTTTTCCATCGTTTAAAAGCAAATAAAACTAAATAATAATTTTCCATTTCTGTTATTTCTACTCCTTGTGATTTATGATTTTTAAAAACAAAACTCTTTTAATACTTTTAACTTGTAACTTTGATATTGGAAAATCGCCAGGTTTTCATATATGCTTTTTTTTGTTTCCAATTTTGTACATTTCATAAATAATTCTAGTTGCAAACTTAAATAAAATGTAATAAATTGGAAAAACAACGTAAAAATGTAAAAACACATTAAAACAAAGTCAAAAATCTATAAAACAAAAAAATTGAAAATTTCAAGAAAAACTTTTAAAGTTTTCCATTTTTCGTTCTGATACTATATTTTCATCCATCATTAGGTTTTTGAAAAGAAAATTACAAGGAAAATGATATACCAATAGAGAAATATTTGTTAGTTTTCCTCTAGTGGTTTTGTTTTTTTGTTTGTTCAGCCAAAGTGTAATTGATATGGTTTATGGGTTTCATCATTTTATATCAAGCGTTTTATTTAAGTTGCCAAGTTATATTAAAAAGTTTTCTTGTTATTTTATATTGAGTTGTTATATTTTTTTTCAGAATTTACCTTAACAAAGCTTCCCTTGAATTCCAGTCTCGATTTCTGGTAACTGTTTTTAAAGTTCCACCAGCAATTAGGAATATTCCACAAATAGTTAATAACCGTCGGCATTTTGGGTATGTTTCCCAGATAATTTGAGCGCCATAAACAACCAGTAGTACACAACCAAGACTGTAGTAAAAAAATATAGCAATAGTTGTTTACTTATACAAATTATAGAATCATAATTTATATATTCTTCTTTGCGAACTAAATGATAACTTACCTTGGAATATACAAAACACGTTCTGCAACCACAAACCCCACTGTTACCACAATATTAGTAGCTGGTATAAACGGTATCGTTAGTAATAAAAACCCCAAAACCAGTGGAACATGGCGTTGTTGCTGTAACAAAGAAATTATTAAGAATTTAATAAAATCATCTTGTTTTGATTTTTTGATAGAATATTACTTCGGTCTGAAAGACCTAAAAATTACATTCATGAGCTAAAAGTGAAATTCTTACTCCAACTTTTTTTGGCATTTCTCGACGTTTTAGGACCTACTGATTCTAAAAAAGTAAAAAAAAATGGTTGTCTGTCTGCCGGCCGGCGGCTTGTCCGTCACAACCAACGAAATCGAGAAAACCGCTAAAGGGATTTGAAAAACTTTGAATTCTAAAAATAGGTACACTCAATGGTAAGAGGCGAAAGGACGATGTGTTCGATAACTGTACTGTAAGTGTGTCAAAAAATCGCCAAGTGTGACAAAACAGGGAAATATGCATATTTTTTGATTAAAACGTTCATTTTAAGTGATAATGAGTAGTAACAAAGAATGTGGAGGAATCTCGATTAGTATGTGTGATCAAAAACTAGATTATTGCATTAAAAGTTTGTCAAAAAATTGTTGATAATTTTGTCAGAAGAAAAATTTTTATTTATTTCTTTGCCCCATTTTTTGGAAAAAAATAAAATTAATTATTTGTTTGACACGAAATTTTATTATTAATATTGAGAATCATGATATTATAAGTTAGTCAAACATTGTTGTCAAGTGAAAAAAGTTTGATTTTATTTAATTTTAACAATGCTTTTGGAATTTTGAAAGAAATATGAATTTGTGATTTTGTAATATTTTCTCGAATTGCTAAATGGAAGGTTTTTGAGTAGTTTGCTGGAAATGTAATTGAAAATAAAATTGGACATGGAAATTTTTGAATTTGTTATTGTTTGAAATATTTTTGGAATTTGAAAAAAGTTTGTATTTTTGATTTTGTAATAATTTTTACAATATTTTTAGAATGGAAAAAGTTTAATTTTCGATTTTGTAAGAATTTTTGGAATATTTTTAGAATTTTGAAAAATTTTAAATTTTTGATTTTATTATAATTTTTGGAATTTTGAAAAAAGCTTCAATTTTTGATTTTTTAATAATTTTCGGAATATTTTTAGAATGTTGAAAAAAGTTTGATTTTATTTAATTTTTACAATAATATTGGAATTTTGAAAGAAATATCAATTTTTAATTTTGAAATAATTTCTCGAAACGCTAAAAGGAGATGTTTTTGAGTAGTTTGCTGATTGTATAATCTTTTGCTGTCCAAAACCAAAAACCATGTCCTCATAAAAGTTTTTTGCCAAAAACTATATCAAAATTCTTAACCTTGATATCTCAGAGCTGTGAGATTTCAGCCCCTTCATATTTTGTATTTAATTTTATGTTATTCTGGTTGAAATTGATTAAATTTGTATAACTATAATGCCTGTGATGTAAGAAAGGCACTGGCCGATAACAATTGATTTTCAAAAATATAGTAAAGTAATTTTTTTTATGTTGTTTTTCTTTAAGTGATTTCTATTTGTGAGTGTTGTACCGTTTTGTTTTTACCGTCGATTGACCCAAGATGGTCGGATAAACAATAAATAAAACTGTCATTTGTCTAGGAAGACTGCAATGTTAGGCCTTAAAATGCTTTACCGAGTCGTCTAGGGCAACTTATGATAAAGCATTTCTCATTATCAGAACCTCTGAGAGTGGTTGCAGCTTACTGCTGCTTACAGCTAGCGTCATAAGTATAATTACTTAAATCAAAACTCTTTCCTAAATAATAATATGATATTAAAAATACGAAAATTTTCGTTCTCATTTATCAAACATTAGAAAAATAAATATTCATATATAATATCACGAGTCGTCAAATAATAGTCGATTATTTTTCATAATCATTATTACGAATGTCATTTGAGGTCTCGAGTGCGTGTCATTTGAGGTCCCGAGCGCACGAGGGAAATTTTTAACCTCAAATGGCATGAGTGGTAATGTTGAAAAATAATCGACTAATAATTTGATGACGAGTTGTATTTAGCAGACAATTTAACGAACAGAAATAATAACATTATTTCATACAACATAATCTTTTGTTGTCAATCAAAATTAAATATTATTTCATCTTAGTAGGCGCATAAATGTTATCTCGAATGCCCCTTTATTTTTAATTGAAATGAACAAAAAACCCAAACAAATAATAATTGCATTCTTTTATTTCGTTTTATTTGTGAAACTAAACTGCCAGGCTACTTGATATTTAAAGATATTTTAAAAATGCGATGGAAAATGACTTATATCAAAATCTAATCAAAGCAAATATGATAACACAGTGCAACACATAAAATGTAACACGAATTCTGACTTACGTTTCTGGAAGTATCCACTCAAACTAGCAAAACCCTATTTGGGTTTTGATAGTTTGTATCGATTTTCTGTTTTATGACGTCATCAATTTTTGTGCTCGAGCTTTAGCTTTGCACGGCTCTATATCGTAAAGTATTGGGAATTTATCAATGCAATCTTCAGACGAAATGTTCTTCATACCAAAATACACGACTTTTGTGGAAATGAAAAGGTCAAATTTTTACTGTTTCGGGGTGTTTTTAGTGCAGAAAGCCCTAAAAAATGTCATTTTCTCAGATTTACGACCATAACTCACAAACCATGTGTATTTTAGCATAACTGTCTTCCACAAAAATATTCTCCTCATCCACACGAGTAACTTTGATGCACATTGCAATAACCTATAATCGATCCTTAATTTGTTCAGGCCGTTGTGAGTAATTTCGCAACCAAATAGTACATTTCACACCAAAATTTCAGCTTTCATAAAAATATGTCTTTTTTTGTGTTGAAGTTCATTTTGCAAATTCGTATATACCAATACCGTATATATCGTATATATTCGTATTTAAAAAAAAGCAAAAAGCGTTTTTAATCGATCAATTCTAACTTTGATTTTTAATTTTAAATTTAAATTTGATTTTTAATTTTAAATTAAAATTTTAATTTAGACCAAGACTTAATTTTTAAATTTTAATTTGATTTTGTTTTAAAATTAAAAATCAAATTTAAATTTAAAAATTAAATTTTAAATTTGATTTTAATTTGATTTTTAATTTGAAATTTAAATTTGAGTTTTAGGTTTAAATCAAAATTTTAATTTTAAATTTAATTTTTAATTTTAAAATTAATTTTTAATTTTAGATTTAATTTTAATTTAATTTTGAATTTCAAATTTAATTCTGAATTTTAAATTTAAATTTTAATTTTAAATTTAATTTTAAATTTTTATTTTTAAATTTGATTTTAATTGAAGTTTAAATTTGATTTTTAATTTTAAATTAAAATTTTAATTTTAAATTTAATTTTAAATTTGATTTTGAATTTTAGAATTATTTTTTAATTTTAAATTTAATTTTAAATTTAATTCTTAATTTTAAATTTGAATTTGAATTTTGAATTTAATTTTAAATCTGATTTTTCATTTAAAATTTAAATTTGATTTTTAATTTTAAATTAAAATTTTAATTTTAAATTTAATTTTTAATTTTAAATTTAATTTTTAATTTAAGATTTAATGTTTAATCTTAAATTTGATTTAAAAAAAATCAAATTAAATTAAATAAAAAATCAAATTTAAAATTAAAATTTAAATTTGATTTTTAATTTTAAATTTAATTTTTAATCTTAAATTTAATTTTTAATTTTAAATTTGATTTTTAATTTTAATTAAAAATCAAATTTAAAATTAAAAATTAAATCTAAAATTAAAAATCAAATTTAAAATTAAATTTAAATTAAAATTTTAATTTAAAATTAATAAAAATCAAATTTAAAACTAATCGATTAAAAACGCTTTTTGCCTTTTTTTAAATCATGAATTTTCAATATCTCTATAAAATGTACAAATACGAATTTGCAAAATAAACTTTAACACAAAAGAAGACATATTTTTTTATGAAAGCTGAAATTTTGGTGTGAAATGTACTATTTGGCTACGAGATTACTCACAACGGCCAGAACAAATTAGGGATCGATTGTAGGTTACTGCAGTGTACAGCAAAGTTTTTCGAGTGGATGTGGAAAATATTTTTGTCGAAGAAAGTTATGCTAAAATATACACGGTTTGTGAGTTATGGTCGTAAATCTGAGAAAATGGCATTTTTTAGGGCTTTCTGCACTAAAAACACCCCGAAACAGTAAAATCTAACCTCGACATGCTCACAAAAGTGGTGTACTTTGGCATGAAGAACATTTTGCCTGAAAATTGCATTGATAAATTCCCAATACTTTACGATATATAGTCGTGTAAAACCGAATCTCGAGAACAAAAATTGATGACGTCATAAAACAGAAAATCGATACAAACTATCAAAAGCCAAATAGGGTTTTGCTAGTTTGGGTAGATACTTCCAGAAACGGAAGTCAGAATTCGTGTTACATTCGATGACCTCAAAAATGTTGCACTGTGTAATTAGTGTTAGTAATTTTTTTTTTTTTTTTTTTTTTTTTTTTATAGTTCGGTTAATCACTTAGGTTATACACCTCTAATGCTTTATGCACGTGTTAACGATAGGAAAGGAAAGTTAAAAGGTTACTTTTTCTAAAAAAAAAATTCTATATATACCTCGGTTGAGAAGACTAATATAGACCTCGAACATTATATCCCTCGGCGCTACGCGCCTCAGGATCTAAAAGTTCTCGGTCAATAATAGCTTACTTCTCAACCTTATCATATAATGTACTATTTGACAAATAAACATAAACATGCAATCATTTATGAATGAAAACGGACATTTTTGTTATTTGCAAATTGCATTTTTATATAATTTTGTATTATTGAATAATTTGTAGAAAAAATTTTATTTAGAAACTAATATTTATCTTTTAATCAAAATTATAAATAAAAAAAAAATTTTCTCATTAAGAAAAAAAAATTATCTCAATATCTCTAGTTTTAAATTAATATATTAAGTAGGCCGAAAATAGTCACTATAATTCGCTGTTCCTTCCCACCAGAGAAAAATAATCGATATAATTCGGTTTGATTTGTTAAAAAATAGTAAATGAAGCGTTTTTATTAGACCTTATCGAAACTTCATTCAGTGAGTTGAATTGTCTATAAAATCCAATCAACAACAGATGTAACGAATAAATTGTTCAATTAAAATACTAAAAATGAAATACATATTTAAATTTATTCAAACAACAAAAACTTAAAATGAAAATGATTTAAAATTAATCTAATCAAATTATCTATTCTTTTTCTTTCATTTGGTTTAATTTGTTTTGTTCACGTTTAATTTTGAGCGAAAAAGGTAGAAATAAAAGGAAAATCAGGTGTTACATAGAGAAAATGCTATTAATTTTGATGAAAAGTCATTTTGTTCGTTTCCTTCATTTTAATAATTCAAAAACGAAAAATAAATAAATGCAAATTCGGTGGATTTCATGTTCAATGATTTTAACACGAATATTAACAAGCTTGTTTTTTTACAACCACAAAATAGTTTTATTTTGGACGGGAATTGGATTAAAATATACTAATTACTTGAATAAATTACCTCAATATCTACTATTCCTCGATATGCCAGCATGATAGCAGCACCGAATGCAACAAATGTCAAAAGATTTCTTGGATCACTGATTGATGTCAAAAGTGGTATTGATCCCATTTGCCAATCGTGACTTAATGTAGATGGACATAGACATAACCACCAATTAAATGCAGCAAGGTAGCAAAATGTCAATAATCTGTAAATAAAAGCAAAAAGAATTATTAATAACTAGAAACAACAACATTTCTATTTTCATTGTTTATGATAGCAATGTTATATACGGAAATTGAGCCAAATGTAAAAGTGAGATTAAGTTTGAATAAATTATGTTTCTTTTAGAAATTTATGGACGCTAATTTTAAAACTTTGAGGATTAAAGCTATCAGGAAAAACCCATAAAGGTAACGCATTCCAGAGATAAGAGACTCTGTTAAAAAAAATACGCTGGAAGGCTACAGTTCTGCATCTTTTTATATGACCCGTAAAAGGATGGGCTACAACATTTGCTCTGGTGTTACGCAATGGGATTGCTACTTCAGGTAAAATTGATTTAATCTCTTCAGAAGTTCGTTCATCCATAATGTATTTGTAAAAAATTGTCAAATCAGCAACATTTCGTCTGTGCTGTAAAGAATCAAGCTCATTAGTAAGAGTTGAGTTGCCAATCAGTTTAACTGCTCTGCGCTGAACAGAATCAAAACACTTCAAACTACTATAATAAGCTCCACCCCATATGTGAGAACAGTACTCCTTTAGATACTAAAAATCAGATACTTGTGGTTTTAGTCGCACATGAATGTTTTTAATTTGATTGTAAAATTTTGAAATATGAAAACTTTGAAATATGAAAATTTTTGAACTGACAAAATTTGATTGAAAGATTATATGTATATTGTGTTTTATAGAAAACGTTGATCCCTTTGTTAAAATAAAAAATGATAGAGCATATATTAAAACCACAAACCAAATAACATCTGACCAAACGCAATTACTCATACATAATTATAATGAAAAATTTCAGAAGTAAAATATCCTCATATCCGTCTTCTAAATAAATTACTACCACATTTATCACGGAATTGCATCGTTTTGTTTTAATATCATTGGACAAATGCTTTTATTGCTGTTTAAAAATATGATACGAATATGAATCCTATTTATCAAAAAACACTTTCCTCATGATTAATAAATGAATAGAATAAAAATGAATAACAGTCAAAATAAAATGTTTCATATAAAAGCACAAAATCCAATATGTGTAGTAACATAATATATGTATATACTTTTATCATCAACAACTTACAACTATAATTTTGAAACGAGCAAATGTCTCTTGTACATCATCATCATCGTATATTTTATATTATAAATATTTTTTTTCGAAAAAAAAACGGAAAATTATTTTGTCACAAAATTTTCATTTTCAATCAGCACATTTGTTTTTCATTATAAATAATGACATTATTATTTTATATCGTTGTCATTTGTTGTTGTTGTTTTTATAATTTATTTTGCTATTTTATTATTTATTCATTTTGATCTAATTTTCTATTTTTTCAAGATTAATAATTTAATAATAGAAATAATTATATGAAAATGTGTTATGACATTATTTTATGTTTTAGTAAAGTGAAAACGAAGAGGCAAATTTTTAAAAATTATTTTTCACTGGACGTGCCGGTAGGAATTAGAATATAAAATAGTAAAATTATTTTAGCTCACCTCACATACAAATTCGGATGAAATGCTGATGGATTATCTTGTTGACTAAATCGTGGTAATGATCCTTGTAATAATGCTAATCTTACAGCTAATAATACACACATCGATAATATAACACGTGATACCCGTTTTGTAAATTGATTCGTTTCTTCACTCCATCTCACATCAACAATCGCTCGTTTTAATGATGGCCAACATCGGTATGTATCATATACTAAATTTAATAAAAAAACTGTTACTCCTGTTTCTTTCGCTAACATTGATAAACCTCCTAATATAATACTAAGCCATATAGCTGCACCATCTGCGTCATCAGAATCCCTGAAAATAATTTAAATAAATGGCTAAGATTAATAAAATTATCAATTAAATAAAATAAATTTATAATATCTGCTAGCAATTTAAAACTAAAACAAACATTAAAGTATAAGAACAAGTCCAATCATTTTCAAATGAAACCATCTTTCCACTTTAAAATTAAATATTTTAATCAAAAAGGAAAAAAAAAAACAAAATAAAAATCGTTTTCAATTATTTCCCATTATTTCTCAGAATTTCATTTTCCATTTTATTAATTTAAGGAAAAATTGTGTATTTTTTTCATCTTTTTCAGTTAGATTTTACATTTTATCTTTTTACGTTTTCATATTTACAATAACGTTAAAATTAATAAAAACGAAAATAATGATAATCATTAGTTTCAATTATTCGTCCTGATATTATTAGTTTAAGAAAATGTTTATAATTTGTTTCAGGTTGTGGGTACAATCTATCTATGAGCTTTAAGTAAAAATTATTGATTTTTATGTTTTACATACTGAATTATACTTGAAAATCAATTTTTATGTTTGGCATTGATGTTGCATTCATGAATTCATGAATGTAATAATTCTTCGTCTGATCAGTTCATTATTGTGTATTCTATTTATTGCAGCCCAGTAAATGCATAATAAGAAACTAGTTTGATCTATGATCTAATAAATATAATTAACGTGTTCTACCGACAAGAAGTTATCCGAACTAGGTCCTATCAAAATTAAAATAACAGAAAAACAGATTAACAGGAAAAATTTGTGGAATGGTACTTCCAATAATTGATTTACATAAGATATAATATAATAATTACTGTTGAAGCATGAATTTTTATTAGAATATTAAAAATTCTGTTCCGTGAAATGATATTCTTTCAACGCGATCTTAAAAAAGAACCAATGCAAAAATAGCTTACTGAAACTGAATAAAGGTCTATCAATAAACAAGTTTCCTGTTGGCACTTGGTGAAACTTTATTAATAATAAATTTATTTTAATAATAAAACACTTATTTATATTGTGCAATGAATTTTCGATTCTTTTTATTTAAATTTTAATAAAAATAAATAAAATTAAAAATGCTCTACTAGTTTTGGTTTTTACACAATTTTCTGGAGCTTAAAAAAATATTTTAAAGGAAAAATTAATACAATCAGTCATTTATATATAAAATAAATTCAATTGAAAAGTGATACTAGTAAAATAATAGATTATAACGCAAGCACGTAAAACTAAGGTTTTTGGATGTATGCAGAGTTTGCAAATCGAGGCGTCAGTCGAGATTCGTACCCACATTTAGTCCAAAATAGATAACGTTTATACGTCATATACTATTTTTATTCGCTGCAAGCAAAATATTTAAAAAAAATTGTTTAATCTAAATCAAAATTATAAATTTTCATAAATTTTAAAATATGTTGAACACGTAATCTTTGACAACCTATTTGCTATTTTTTCAAAATAATTTTAAAACTATGACAACAATAATTTGAAAAAATTCTTCGTTGGAGTGACGTGAATAATCCATAGTATCAAAATGTTTGTTTTTTCTGCATACACCTCATATTATTGACACGAAAATAAGAAATAAAATAAATTTTATTTATTATATATCATTTATTATTATACTACTATAGTTTCAATCTCTGTGAGATCATCAACTGGTATTGATATGCAATTGCATATCAATACCAGTTGATTATCTCACAGAGATTGAAACTATAGTAGTATAATAATAAATGATATATAATAAATAAAATTTATTTTATTTCTTATTTTCGTGTGAATAATATATGACAACAAATAATAACAAATATTTTGATTGGATTATGAAATTTTGAGTTGGTTTAATAAAAAATTGTTTTTTATATAATTTAACAAACTTAAATGTTTTTTATTTTTTTGGACATAACAGTGACAACAACATATAGGGCTAAAAAGTGGCAGTATACGACCGCAAATTACAGAAATAAAGTAACACTTTAATTTTGCCGCATGGAGGGATCAGTTTTTATGAATTTGTTAATTTTTTTTCTATTTTTGATCCACGGCTGTGACAACCCCGCGTACTCCAGTCCCTGCTATTGGCATATGAGCTAACGTGAGATATCACATACCACTGGCAATAGCAACTAGCCAAGGTGATATCTTAAGGGTACTGGCGGATGAATTGTATTCAGTCAACGGTAGCACTCTCAATCTTAGCTAATAAATATTCCTTGATGGTGACACGCTGTAGCTTGCTCAAAGAAACGAGCTTTCATATAACTATATATCTGAGCTTTAATCAATGAGAAAGATAGTGCGTCCCATAATCAAGGATTATGGTATTAGCTGAACTATTGGCAAACCCATTTTAGTTTTGTTACTGCAAATTTTTAAAACCAATTTGCTTTGTATCTTATTTTATTTTTATTCTCCCTATCCTATCACGAAATATTGGCCTATGTCATATTTTATATGTGATAGGATTTATTGTTTGGTTATACATAATTTAACAAAAAAATATTAAAAAAAAAAAAAGATTTGCGTTCATTAACACTCGTTTAAGAAACTAGAACGTATGTTGTTGTGGGACCTAGGTCTTAAAAGGTTTTTATGTGTTGTTGTGACACATATTGTAATGCCTACTACACAACACATTTTATTAAAAAAAAAAAAATATGGAGGCGAATAAAAATTTTGTTTTAACACAAACTTTGAGCAAACTGATCAGTGAAAAATTTGAACAGGTGTTCCATTTAAACTTGAAGAGCAAATACTAAATATATACCTGTTCAATATATATAAAAAATATCAACTAATATAATCTAAACAAGTAACAAAACGCTCATATCATATTTTTATAGATTTTAATCCTGATTCTCTTTGGATTATGTAATAGTTAAAACCAAGACAAGGGGCCATAAAATTAGCTTTGTTACTACTAGAAGATCTCCACATAGTGTGGTTTTATTATCCCTCATGTGAACTTTTGTGGTAAATGAAATTCTTACCATATTAGATAACCAGCGCCGCAAGGAGCTTGTATACGCGAATGAGATAGTCATTGAGCCAGAGATTAGTTTAAGGAAACACTCTGTTGGTTACACATTTGTGAACAGACACTCAATTTTAAAAAAATCAGGATGATTTTGTTTACCAAGAAGCATAAGTCTAAACTGAGACCAATGAGTGGCTCGGAAATCGTAAGCGTATATGAGAGATATATGTAGGAGTTATATCAGAGATTAAACTCCTGTGAAGCAGGCAAATGAAGATAATGGTAAGACTAGTAGATCTCTTATGATATGCAAAACTCTTGCAGTACGTTTCACGTATGGATGGAACAGTCGTATGGAAAAGAACGTAGCTCTAGCTCAAGAACAGGAGTTTGAAAAGAAACAGAAACTCTCATGTATCTGCATAATAGAGGCAATGAGGACATAACATACTATTTCATTGGAGATGCGATTAGAACTAATTCCACTGCACTTCCAGATCAAGAACATAGCAGGGAAATCAATCCTTAGATTTAACTTGGTAGCCACATGCAAGGCCAAGATCATCGACATCAAACATCGAACACAAATTCCCATTGGAAAACATGGACTTCCCTCCCTTGCTGCATAATATACTATTCTGACGAGTATACGAGTTCTGTTACTGTCTGTATTCTTACGAGTAGTATACGATTCAAAAATCGGGTGTGAACCAAGCTATTTTTTCCAATTGAAAAAGCAATGCGTAAAGTTACTATTTACGCCCTAAAGCGTAAATATTTGAAACTCCATACTACACTCAAAAGAAAAACAAATAATTGAACCATATTTTCAAAGAAAGTATGGTTAACCTTATTTTCAAATATGGAAACCGCGTTATGAGAAATATAGAAGACAACTTATATTAATTTACATCGCGTTATATGGATTCTGTTTTCTCGTTATATGGATAACGCGTTATACGAAACAGAACTAATATAACTTGAATGAATTCGTACCGCGTTGTATGGAATCTGAGAACTAAATAAATTTCAAACAAACAAACCTATATAGATAAAAAATCGAATACAGAAGCCAGAAGATAAAGTATAAAATTTGAGCCGGTAATCGTTAGTATAATAAGAAAACATTAATACATGTATTTTTTTTTCACTAGTTGACGGGGTGGCTCGAAACTTCTTAGGAATTTTAGTGTCAATCAAAGATTAAAGTTAAAATGTGCTCAAACTGGTCACTCTATTTGAGTAAATTTACTTAGGCACTAGTGAGGCTCTATAAAAATATTACACTGACAAAAAAAAATAGGGTCTGCGTCGGACCAGACGGTGGAAGTTATACTTCTTTGGCCATTCGCTCGCACACACGCACTCAGATAGACAGATAGGATACATTAAAAAAAAATAACTAAAAAAAAAACAAAAATGTTATTAAAAAAAAAAAAATAAAAAAAAAATATTCAAAAAAAAATATTATCCAAAAAGAAAAAAAAAATATTATTCAAAAAAATATTATTCAAAAAAAAAATATTATTAAAAAAAATATTCATATAAAAAAAATTAAATAAATAGAAAAAAATATTATTCAAAAAACTAATAATTATTAATTACTAGAAGGTACCCGCACGGCGATGCCCGTGCTTCCCAGATAAAGTGGTTGAAAGCTGTTTTTTTTTGAGTAAATTCTCCTATAGTTTTTTTAAAAGAACATGTCATTTAATTTAACTTATTTTATTAGTGATATATAAAAAGTTTGAAAAAAATGTAATAGTATCGGGTCATTCCATGGAAACATAAGCCTCAATAGTTGCAATGAAGTTTATGTTGCGTGGAATATCATTTTGCAGTCAACAAAAGCCATTAAGTAAATGGTTCTAAAGCTATAGATAAATTTACATATTAAATGTATGTTAAAATTAAAACACATTGACAGACAAATAATAATTAAATAATTTTTATAAATGTAGATGGCAAAAGATTAAGGTTAGAAAAAAGTTAAAATTTTATTCCAAAGATTTAATTCAAATAATTTAATGTGTCACGAACAATTAGGTGAGCGTAAATATATTTGTTTATTGGATGTCACAATTGTCAATTACTTACTCCGAAACCACCGTACTCGTCATACAAAATAGGTACAATGGTTCATTGCTATTGGTTTAGCGTCCTATTTCATGTAGACTTATAACCATTTATCAATCCAGAAATTTTGCTGTTCTGAAGAGGGTCGTATTGCAATTTGCAAACATATTTTATCGATTGTCTGCAATACTCTACTACATTGATGCATGTGCCGGCCAGCTAAAGAATACCACCATTTTTAGTGAATATTTTCGTTTAACGGGTTTTATCGCTTTATGGTCATCGTTTTATTTCGACATTCCTTCCCACAACTTAAAACAAAAATTGGAAAAAATAATAATAAAACTAATCTCATTTGTAAATTCAGACTTATATATTATTATTAAAACAGTCAAATCACAACATTTGTTAACATATTTGCATATATTTTATAGATCCCTTGCAATAACAATAATAGTTTTGAAAGTAATGGAGAAGCATATTTCACTCAATAAGTAAAACACTTTAAACCTGTAGCTTTGATAGTGTTCATAATCTTTTTCTTCGGTACTAAGGTTCTAATGCAAATTCTTGGTTCATCAATGTTTCTAAGAAGAGGAAAAGAAACGTCAATTTCCCATTTTTGGAACATGTGAGGGCAGTTCTGCTAATGCAAGCAAGTTTGTTTAATCATATATAAGCAATGCTTATATGTATCGTATTGGTGCTAATGCATAGAAATATGTACATATTTTATATAATTGCAAACCATAAGAACATATTTGTTGTAAATTAGAAATATGTAAATTAGAAATATTATAAAAAATAATTTAACATAGTTTTCATATAAATGTACGTATTTGTTTGTCACATTAAACATTAACTATTCATTTTAATGATAATTCCGAAAAGTGAAAAAAAAATTGATCAAAGATAACTAAGCGAATAATGTTTTATTATAGAAAATGATTGATTTAGTAATTTCGTCTTTATTACCATACAGCATAAGGTTGATTTACAAATTTCGTCTTTATTACCATACAGCATAAAGGTTAAAATATAACTTTAAAAAGCGTGACGCGGTTTCTCGACCAACACCCCTCAAAATGTTTACAACGAGCGTAAAGAAGTATAACTTCAAAAAGAAACACTAACAAAAACGAAGCCACGATTGTTATTTCTTATTTTAACAAAACAACTTAAATAATTTTTTTTCTATATATCCTACAGACACCACATAAAACTAATTGATTAATTCACTAGATGTACATTTAGGCTAATCGTAATGTAATCATCTCTTTCTGAGACGAATAATTTTAATAATTATTCTTTAAATAATTACACGGCATTTTGAATTTAGTTTTTTTTTGTACTATCACAATTGCACTAACTAACAATGATTTTCTTTTCTTAATTCTTGGATGAGATTAAAATTTTACTATTATAATATACACAAAACAAATAAATAACATTGATTTTTTTTTATTACACGTTATGATGTATTTTTTTATCTTATACTATCACAATTGAGCTAACCTTGATTTTATAAATTGCACGGCATTTTGTATATTTTACTCGTACAATAACAATTGAGTTGACTAACAAAATGAAAATTTTTGTTTTATTATTTCTCGGATGAGATTAGACTTTTTTCTAATTACAAAACAAATAAATAACATGGATTTTTTCTAATTATACTCATAACTCATTAATATTATAATGGCAGCTCATCAACCATTTACTCAGAACTCCCCAAAATATCAGTCGGATTCCAGTATTTATAATTACTAAAAACATTGAAATCGATGCGTTCGCAATCTATGTTTCAATAATTACAAATATTATGGTTGGGCAAAAATGTAGCAAACACAGTCGCAACTGATAAAACATCCTCATAACAATTTTGACCCTTATTCTTAGAAACGAACGTGACCTTGATTTTATTTTTGAAATATTGCATGTCGAAAATTGAGGTTTTGTATTCCATTGCGTTTATGTAGAATCATAACAATATATGTACATATTTACAAATTTATGTTTTGTGAATTTTTTTTTATGAAAATTGTTTAATACAAGCATTTTTTGATTTATATGTATATTAATCAAATAAAATTAAATAAATTGGTTGCTTAGAAATTAAGCCAAATAATAACAAAAAACTGCTTGGATTAATTTTCTCAAAAAATATTTTACCAACCTTATTTATGTAAATATATGTATTTTTCTATGTAAATAATACAGAATCTTACTCGTACAAAAAACTTTGTATCTAATTCGGCAATGAAGTTTCTGTTTTGCTTTCGAGTGTTTGTTGCACTCGGCTTTTAAAAAAAAATTTAAGCAAAAATACCTACTTTACACCCTTAATACATAAATAGCTATTATAGTATTTTTTATGTGTGATATGAATATTTTTACACTGAAAAAAACATGTCCCATTTCCAATCGAAATGCAATTGTCTCAACCTCACCGTGAGGTCACATATGGCGAAACAAACTACGAAATTACTTCAACAACTCTACAATTATAAATCGATGAAGTTGAGACAATCACATGAAATATTTATGTGAAAATAAAATATAGTTCAATTAATCTCAAATACTTAAACTTTAAAATGAAAAATTCATGATATAAGGCCAAAGAAAATTTTTTTCAGGGAAATAGTTATTATCTATATTCAACTACTGTTATATTGGATATAACACTTTATATTTTAAATAAACCTCATTCTGTTGTTAGGAAAATGTTATCGTGTAGTTGTCCCAATCACAGTGAAATTGTTTGCAAATAATTTTTCTTTGCATGAATAATCAACTGCCAACTTCGAGATGAGGTTGTCATGAACGTCAATTTTTTTTTCAGTGTATGTATGAATTATAATTTACGTGTGGCCCTCTGTAGTGTGTTGTTGAAAGTTGAAGAACTTGACTTGTTATTACAAAATGTTTTTGACGAATAATGAGTGGCTAATAATTTTTAAAATTTTAGGATTAAAAAACCAGCATAATCATTTTAAACTCGCTTTAAAATGTTTTTATTCTCTTCCATTTAATTATATCAGCTTTATTTGTATGTTTTTTCGATAATAATAGTATGTATTATTGTATTGTTTTCTAACCTATAGCCTAATGAACTTAACTTATTGCCTAATGAAAATTTTATTCAATTGGTATGATTCCAATTGGTCAAATTGTTTTGATTTCATTAAAATTATTTTCAAATTATAATCACAATTGCTTTGATAAGTTTTGTTCAAAAATCAAATTTTAATTTAAATTCTCTTATTTCGTTTAGTTGAACTTGGTTGATTGTATGAGAAAGGCGTTTTTTATCATCAGGGTTTTTTTATTAAGAAATTTGATTTATCAATTAAAACAATAAAGATTTATTGTTTTAATTGAAGAAAATGTTTTTATTTTTTATAATACTATTTTTTATAATTTTAAAATAAAATCTTTGTCAGAGAATAAAGTATTGTAATCGATTCGTGAATAATGAATTTTATTCTCTCGCAAATTAAAATTCTCGCTCGCGCCTCGCTCAAGTTTTAAACTTTTGCTTGAGAATAAACTACTTTATTATTCACTGATTGATTAAACTACTATTAAGGACTAAAGAATTAGATTATGTTAATATCTCAAAACTTTTATTTGTGTGGGTTGACACTTGATACGTTATTGCATAATTACATTTTGGTCTAATTCAGTTCTACAAAAAATGAAGCTTTGAAGAAATGAAAAACAAGTAACCAATTTGCAACATAATTTCATCGATAAAATAAAATAGTATATTGCATATTTGCAGCGGAAAGTGAAGCTTTTGTGCTCGGAGGCGAAATTTACAGCGCGAGTCGTAGGCGAGCGATGTAATCGCCTCCGAGCACAAAAGTCACTTTACGCTTGAAACATGCATACTACTTTTCCTCCGCCCGCTTCAAATTGATCAAAACCTAGATAAAGATTTACATTCAGTCTCTGTAAATAATTATTTTATTATTTAATTATGTAAATAATTATTTTATTATATAATTATTTTATTATTTCTATCATATTAGCCTTACTACATCGTTTCAAAGGAAATTTTGCGTTCCATTTTGTTTTATCAATAAATATTGTATGAATAGTAAACACGTAAATTTGCAATATAATAAAATTTATTAAAACTATGAATAGCAGTTATGAAAATGAAACAGATTCCACTCCGCGACACATCGTAGAAGCCGCGGAGAGTGTAATTTTAAATTTATTACCAGAAAAATCAAAAAAAAGGTATGGAAGAGAATATGACTTGTTCGTTAAATGGTGCAAAATGAATAACGTTGGATCATTTTATTCAGAAAATGTCATGCTTGCTTATATATCCGAAATTGTCAAGATCAAGAAATCAATAAATAATTTTTTACTGTATGTATAAATTTACTTTCAGCTCTGCGAGCGGCAATGAAACATTGCCGCTCGCCAAGCGGCAAATACAAACTTTCAACCATCAACTGACAGCTTGAAAAGCCTACTTTCACTATCGGGCGTAGGAAAAGAAAATTTGATTAATTGTTATAAAAATATTTTCTAATTATGTTTTACACAAACAACTTATTTATTATAATTAGGAAGTTGTAATTTCAATAATCTAATTTCGTAAATTATTTAAATTGTGTTTTAAGAAAACCAAAAATAAAGTAAAATAAAAACAATTAATTATATTTAATGATATAACAAAAATGGTAAGAAAATTTGGAAAAATAATGAGCTTTCAAAATAATTTATAATGAGAATTAATTTCATTTTTATTCTCGTTATTTTTTCAAATTTTATTGATTAACTGCTTTTTAGTGAATGATTTATATAAAAAATTGTTGTTATGTAAAAAATTAAGTTGAGTTCATCGTTCGAATTTTATTTACATATCACAACACGTTTTCAAATGAATTTAATTTAAATTTTATTAATTTTAATTCAATTAATTATGGTCTTAGAATAAGAGCAAAAAAATAATCTTTAAAATTCATCCAATCAATTTTCCAGTCAATTCACAACTCCCTCCTTTATTGTTGAAAATATGATAAACAGAATCATGTAATATCCTTTTCTATTAAAATTATTTTCTTCATCGTCAATATACATTTTCTTTTGTTTAATGTTTAGATTTTGAATAAGAAAAATTATTCATACAACAAATAAAACATTTTACAGAAAATTTATTTTAATAATTTATCATGGAATTTTCTTTTTTGTTTTCTAAAATTATTTATCTTAAATTTTTTTGGTAAATTGTTGCTGTTATTTGAGGAAAATTTAGAAATGAGAGCAGAAATTCAATGAATAGTGGTTTTTATCTCTCATTAATTGTGTTTTGTGTGGTTGGGAGATGAAGATTTAAGAAATGTTATTCAAATTTATGGTTTATGCAATGTTATACAAATGGAAGAGTTTGAAGATTAAAATGAAATGATGAATCATGTGAAAAGTATGGACGTTACCAATATGTTTAAGATTTAATACAAGTACTATTAAAAAAATGTTAAGCAGAGGAAATGAGAAAGGGAAAGTTGAACTAGAAAAATCAAGAAAAAATTAAGGAATTAATTTATTGACAATAATTGGATGACAAATATTGGAAAGATGGTACCTAGCATTTTTGCAGTATGTGTCTTTCAGGATTAGATTTAAAAGTATAAGACAGATGGAATTTTATAAATTAAAGGTCTTTAAATATGGATCTTATAAATAAAACGTGTTTTATTTTCAAACACAATATTAGAATATAATATTTCATCAAAATTAAACCAATTTTGATCATTTACAGTAGGTAAACCAAATTAACTTTTTATGTTGAGTACAACATAGATTTATTAACAATAACTATCTAAGAGGTTCACCGTTTATGTTAAATTATAAAATAAAATATTCTCGATATCTTTTCATTTATGATTCAAAAGATTGTGCCATTCACACAAAGTGCTAGTTTTTGATTAATGCCAGCTAACTCATTTCAATAATTAAGACCTAGCTGAGGAATTATTTTAAATAAAGATATCGATTAACACGCGTTGCCATTTTTCAACTTAAAGTAGGTAGTACAATAAGCTCTGAAATTCCTTGGTACATTGAACGTTTAAATAACCAACGATAGCGATTTAAAAGCTATATTTTCAAATCCTTTAATATGTTAAGAAAAAAATAATGGTAATAGTACTATATAGTGCGGTCTATATTTATAACCATGCTGTTACCATGGCGATTTTACTGTGTTAAAATAAAAACAGTAATAAAACTGACCTTAAACAGTATCATTAGTGACAATTTTTAATTTCGCCGTAAAAAACATGTCAACCCCATTTTATCGTTTTTGATTTTGTTTTCCTTTTAAATTAACTTGAACTAAAATTTAATCTTATTTGACAGGCATAATTGTTCATTGCGGGAAGCAAAATTATATTATCTTCAATTAAAGCTCTATTTATTGTACAAAGTCATGATTTTTTTTATACAATACCCAAATTAATTAAGAACTAATGGTATAAGGGTGGTAATTATAAAAATTATTACCTAAACAAAAAAATAAATTTTATTAGATAGGAAGGAACGAACGATTTTACAATTTTATTAAATATTTTACTAACTGGAAAACCAGCAAATGAAAATGGAGCTATCAGGATACTAATTTCGGATTCTGCCCATGACAATTATATCATTAAAAATTCAGGTAACATAACAACGCAAAAACAACCACACAAACAATTAAAATTTTAATTAAAAATTTTGAAAATTTATTAATTTACATGTTTTGTTTGACAAAATGTTCAAACAAAATCACAAGCGTTTCCCATTAATCAACCGCAACATCTGAAATATACAAACTTGATTCATCACATCCTCATCTAATTAATAAAATATGTGAACATGCTTCAAAAACATTTTCATCGAATAACAAACAACGCAAAAAAACACTGAAAATGAAAAATTTATCATTTTGATAAACATATAATTATTAATTAATTTTCATCAGAAACTGAGTGAGAGTGAATGCGTACCATTCTGCTATGCAGTACACACACACCAGTGTTGTGTATATTTACTTTTCATAATTTTTATTTCTTTTGTAGTTAGGTATATGTTTTTTAATATAATTTTTGTATTAACTTTAACTTTACGGGCTTTTGGTGAGTAAAGAAAACATTATAAACTTTATTATAAAAATATAAAAAGTGATTTAATTATTTTTGTTTGGGGGAAAATTGAAAGTAAATGTGTTTTTTTCCCTTTCGAAATTAGACTCGAGTGAAATTATAGAACGCCGTCGTCGGTCGTACGTGTTGTTTTTTGATGAATTTTTTAAATCATTTTTATTTAAAAAAAAAGAACCTTTCTTCTACTTAAGATAAGTTATCCGATTGTATGAAAACAATAATTCTTTGCAATAAAAAACAATCAAAATTTTTTGTATCAGAATAAAATTAATACGAATAAAGTATCATTAGAAACAATCATCAATCAATGTTACATGTAATGTATTACATCTTTGTATCATAAATCCTAATTTTCTAGTAACCCAAATAACTCCAAATGGAAATCAAGAAACAATTAATTTTAACAAAATGTGTCATCATTTTAAACATATACATATATACGAATACACAAATACGAAACATTTATCAATTATTTAAGAAAGAAAATTTTTTATAATTAAAGGGTAATACGATAAGATGCTACACTGGATTATAATAAAAAAACAATAAAAGGAAAGTACCGAAAGTGATGAAAGTAGTTACTATAAATTTTTGCTAACTGAAGATACCTGTTCATTTCGGCAAATAATCCCATTTATATATAGTTTGGGAAAAAAGATCTTCTCGACTTTCTGAGTATGTCTGGTGTGATCAAGATAGTTTAATATGTTATCACCAGAGAGTCTAGGTTCATTTTGCATTGATTTTTGAAAGAATTCAATTGAAATAAGAATATTATTTTGTAGCACTATTTTACTGCGTTTAAGTATTGCAATATCAATATAAGACTCCTATAATAAGGAAATTTTCTTGAAAAAGAAACATAAATCAAAGCTTTGATTTTCAATTTGTAAACATTCAAATTATATTTTTTAATTGCTATGTATCACGTTATTTCAACAAATTAATTTTCGGTTTAGTGGATTTTTTTAACGATTCAAAGCAAATCAAAATTAACGATTCTCTGCTCCTTGCTTTTATTATTGTTATAATATAAAACGTCTATTATTTATGTCATATTTCATTCAAATCAACATGAACCCTAATCTGATCCTTTTGATCCCAACAAAAATTTAAATTATAAATATAATATAATATAATTAGTTGAAAAATAAATCTTAAGTTCCTCTTGTATTTCTTATTTTTTTTTTGTTATACCAAGCAAATGAAAATTGAAAAAGGAAACTAACAAATTGAAATAAATACTAAATTTTTCTTACAAAATAAAACTCGATAAACAGAAGAAGATTTTTTTCTTCTGATTCGTTTTTGATACCGAAAACAGTATTTATATATTTACAAGAAACGGAAATTCTAAAGGAAATTAAAATTTGATTTTAAAAGATTAAGATCAAATGAAAAATTTAATAATATTTTTCAGTGGATATATTTTATTTGCAGTCGTAATTTTTTGTATCTTTTATATTTATTTTATTTGGCCTTAACTTGTAAACATGTTTTTGATAAAACACGAACTGTTAGATGTTCAAATATATAACAGTGTGAAACAGTCAATATACCATGTTGAACAGCTGTTGAACAAATACATAGATTAAAATTAAAATTAAATTATGTTCAACTTACCCATGATAAACTAGTAAGGAAACTAGAAAAAATATACAAGCTAAAACATCTGCTCGTCCGACAATTCCTGTCACCTGCAAAATAAAATTTAAATCGTTTATACTTTGCTTTCATCTTATCCTTTAAAATTAGGAGAGTTTATGATTTATTAAAGGTTTTTGAGATTGTTTCACAAGTTTGAAGTTAATATATTGTAATAAACTTCGTCCAGAATGGGTTAATTTAATCATAAATAACCAATACGTTCTGCCTAAATGTTTTCTACATTCAGACTATGGCAAAGATGAATTAAAAGTTAACTCCCTTTAACTAATACAAGTTGCATAAATTAATGTAAATTAAATTTTTACATCAATGAATTAAAAGGAGGTGTGGCCTATTGTTTCTAGAAAATACACTGGCAACAAAGACTGAGTTACCAGACGTTTCCGCTTATTCGTTTTTGAATATAAATAAGCGAACAAAATAACAGATAGTCAGTTTTAATTTTGCAATTAAAAGTGTTTTACAAATATTCGCAAGTATAAGGAATAATCGGTGATACTTGAGCCTGGGTACTAATAGTGAAAGAATTTGAACTTAGTGGAATAGTAAATACAGATTTTACGATTCCGAATATTATTGATTCAAATTGTGGAAAAGCGGTGAAGTTTATCGTGCATAAATTGGAGACCCTGGAATTTATTGTAAATAAAATCGGAAGTTACTGTAACTGGTTGATAAATAAAGTTTGAGATTTTGTTAACTAAAGATCTGTCTTTTTACTGTCGTATTTGCTCAATAATCGAAAAGAACCAACGAAGAGTCGTTACAGTGGTGTCAGAAGTGGGATTATTGAAACAATGGTCAAGACAGTAAATATTAGTGATCTCAGCCAGACCCAGCTAAAGGACGAGTTGAGGAAAAGGAATGCTCCAATCCATGGAACGAAGGCAGAACTTGCATTCCGGCTGCGTAAAATTTTAGAAGAAGCAGGTGAAAGCACAGAGGTCATAGAAATAGAGCCGGAGGAAGCTCCGGTTCAGAATGCCCCAGCAATTGATCCGATGATGGTGTTGATGAAAGAAATGATGGCACAGCAGCAACAACAATTTGCTGATATGATGGCCAAACAAGGAAACAACCAACAACAACAACTTGCTGATATGATGGCCCGACAAGAGAAACAGGCAGCAGAACAAAGAGTAGATCAAAAACAACAACTTGCTGATATGATGGCCAAACAAGGAAACAACCAACAACAACAACTTGCTGATATGATGGCCAAACAAGAGAAACTAGCAGCGGAACAAAAATTAGATCAACAACAACTACGTGAAGTAATCGAGTCACGTATATCCAGTGCGGAGGTTAAAATCAACAACATGGAAAGGGAGCTGCGGACAGTTACCGAAGAACAAGAGAAATTACGCAAACTTTCGAGTGAATTCCGCCAAGAAATACAACAAGTGAAGTCAGGTAACATGATCAATCCATCAACTGCTTCAGCTCCAGCTAGAGTGAAAACACCCGCATTTGATGGATCTACATCGTATCAGATATTTAAGATGCAATTTGAGATTGCAACAACTGGGGTTGATCACCAGCAAAAAGCAAATGCGCTTATATTGGCATTGAAGGGACCTGCTGCTGAAATTTTGCAGACACTATCAGCGACAGAGCGTGATTACAGCAAGATAATGGAGGCCTTAGAAGTAAGATATGGGGAAGGTCATATGCAAGCTCTCCATCGCATGCAGCTCAAAATACGAAAACAAGGAGTTAGCGAAACTTTGCAAGAACTAGAGGCTGACATTGTGAGACTGGTTAATCTGTCATATCCGAACTATAACGCTGAACATCGAGACGAACTGGCAGCTGATACATTCATCAATGCTCTATGAAATGTACAAATGAGAAATCAGCTGTATCTAAGCGGGAAGAAATTACCTGCGGAAGTCTTAGCATTGGCCCTACAAATGGAAGCTGGAAAAAGAGCGTATGGCTCAGATAGAGTACGTCAGATGGAAGTTGCTGAAGAACCACTAAAAGCAGCGCTTGAGGAAGTGATCATGCGTGTCAAAAGTTTGGGAGATAAGCCTGAACGAAATCAACGAAGTAGATCTAGCAGAGTAAGATGCTGGAACTGTGGAAAGTTGGGGCACATCCAAAGAGAATGTAAATGGGAGCCGCATTCGGAAGAGAGATGCCGCGTTCCGAATTCGAGAAACTAGATCGTGCCAGTTTGAAGGGCGAAAGCTGGCTCAATTACAATGCCCTACATTGGTGGTATCACAAGTAAAATGAGAAAATAGTAGTTTAGTCCTAGAGGCAACCGTTGGAAGCAAATCGTGCATGCGGACTTTGGACACAGGTGCTTCAAGATCGATAGTGCGTCTCGATGTGGTTCATGATAGTCAGATCGATACAGCAAGACGATTCACCCTAAAAACAGCTACGGGTGAAACAGTTCTAGTTCATAGAGAAAGCGACCAAGAAGTTCACCATGGAGGAAATTCATTTAGGCACCGATTTATTGTAGCAGATATAGAAGATGAGTACATAATTGGGCTTGACTTCATGAAAGAATATAATTTTATATTAGATCTAGGAAGCCACGTACTGAGATATGGAAACACAGAAATTGTGCTACACGCCACCAACGACAATGCTGAGGTCCGTGTTATTAGTGACGGACCAACTGAGATCCCGGCAAAATCTGAGAAGATCATATGGACTAAGCTACTAGATAAAAGTGACCAAAATTCACCTGTGATGATTGAGCCAGCTAACAACGACTTCGAGGGAAACATTATGATTGGCCGAACGTTAGTACCAGCCAAAGAAGGGGTAGTTCCAGTGCAACTGATTAACTTCTCAAATAAACGAGTGATCATCAATCATGGAGAGGAAATCGCCAAATGCAGCACCATAAAAGAGATAATCAGCTGTCAAGAAGAGCAAAAGGTCTTGCTGCAGAGAAACAATCCCGCATTAGTAGCAATACTTCAAGATCTTAGTAAAAGAATGAATCCAGCCGAATTCAAAGAAATCAAAAGGGTATTAACGAAAATGAGCAGCGTTTTCTCTGCTGGAGATGAAGATGTTGGAAGAACAAACATCGTGCGGCATAGGATCAACACTGGAAACGCTCATCCTATCAGACAGCCTCCTAGAAGACTACCACTAGCTAAACACGAGGAAGTGCAAGGAATGCTGGACAAAATGGAAAGTGATGGAGTCATTAGGCCATCTAAGAGTCCATGGAGCTCACCAGTGGGGCTAGTTAGAAAAAAAGATGGGTCAGCTCGTTTTTGTGTAGACTATGGAAAACTGAATGAGGTAACCATTAAGGACAGCTATCCACTGCCACGAATTGATGACACACTGGATACATTATCAGGAGCCAAATGGTACAGCATGCTAGATCTGAAGAGTGGTTACTGGCAAGTTGAAATGCATCCAGAAGATCGACGAAAGACAGCAGTTTCTACTGGCAATGGGTTGTGGGAGTTCAATGTGATGCCGTTTGGTTTATGCAATGCCCCAGCAACATTTGAATGTCTAATGGAATGCGTGTTGCATGGCTTAACCTGGAAGGCCTGCCTCGTTTATCTTGATGACATAATTATAATGGGTCGCAGCTTCGAAGAGCATCTAATGAACCTCGAAGAAGTACTCCAAAGAATAAGTAATGCCAACATGAAGTTGAATCCGGAAAAGTGCAGTCTGTCTCACAAAGAAGTGAAGTACCTTGGACACATCATTACAGAACATGGAGTCAGAACCGATCCCGAGAAGATTGATGCTGTGAAAAATTGGCCAGTACCGAAGAATGTTCATGAGCTACGCAGTTTTCTTGGCCTATGCACCTATTATCGAAGATTCGTGGAGAATTTTGCGAATATCGCCAAGAGTCTACATAAATTGACAGAAGCAAATACCAAGTTTCTGTGGACAACCGAATGTAATGAGGCCTTCTGCAGTTTAAAAGAAAAACTATGCAACACCCCTATACTAGCCAATCCAGAATCCGGAAAGATGTTCATTCTGGACACAGACGCAAGCAATGTAGGAACTGGAGCTGTTTTGTCACAGAAAATTGGAGACGATGAGAAAGTGGTGGCATACTTCAGTAAAGTTCTGTCAAAGCCGGAGCGGAATCCTGTGTCACGAGGAAGGAGTTGTTAGCTATCATCAAGGCTGTGAAACATTTCCACAAGTATTTGTGTGGACAACCATTCCTGATTTGCACGGACCATGCTGCTCTAAAATGGTTATTACAATTCAAATTTCCTGAAGGACAAGCAGCAAGATGGATAGAGATCCTGCAGAACTACGACTTCAAAGTTGAACACCGCAAGGGAAGGATCCATGGTAATGCTGATGCCTTGTCTAGAAGACCCTGTATAGAGGAGTGCAAGTCATGTAGCAGAACTGAGGGAAATGAGGCAATGAAAGTGAACCAAATCAAGCTCCAAACTCCTGACGATTGGTGTACCGAGGCAATTAAAAGAGAGCAGCTAGAAGATCCAGCTATGGCTCCAATATTGAAATGGAAAACCGAGGGAAGGCGACCGGAGTGGAAAGAGGTAGCCCCTTTAAGTACGGAGGTGAAATGCTACTGGGCGAAATGGGACTCACTATTGATGGACAACGGGATACTAAAAAGGAAATGGGAGTCCGTTGATGGAAAGAAAGTGTTGGAACAACTGGTGTTGCCATCAAGTCGAGTGGAAGAGGTACTGGGAAAGCTGCATGGAAATATTTCTGGAGGACACATGGGAGTCAATAAAACCCTAGCCAAAGTAAGGGAGAGGTTTTATTGGGTAAGGTATCGAACCGACGTAGAGCAATGGTGTCGACGATGCGATACTTGTGCAGCGAGCAAAGGACCAAAAACTAGAACTCGAGGAGAGATGCAACAGTACAATGTGGGTGCCCCAATGGAGAGAATTGCTATAGACATCGAGGGGCCATTTCCGGAAACGACGAAAGATAACAAATACATCATGGTGGTCATTGATTACTTTACAAAATGGCCGGAAGCTTATGCAATACCGAACCAGGAAGCAGTTACGGTCGCGGAAACATTAGTCAATGAATGGGTTTGCAGATATAGAACACCGCTCGAGTTGTATACCGACCAGGGAAGGAATTTCGAATCTCAACTGATGGAAGAGCTGTGCAGAACACTCGACATTAGAAAAACACGAACTACACCCATGAACCCACAATCGGATGGCATGGTAGAACGATTCAACCGAACCATGGAAGAACATTTGTCAAAGGTAGTGGAAGCCAACCAAAGAGGTTGGGATAAGAATCTTCCGTTATTCTTGATAGCCTATCGTAGCGCAGTGCACGATACGACATGTGAAACGCCAGCGAATGTCATGTTCGTATCTACGAAAACAGATTATGTGGGACAACTAAGGGAGAATATGAATAAAATCCATCAACAGGTTCGAGACCACATTAAGATTGCCAGTGACAAAATGAAAACCAGGTACGACATAAATGCAAATAGTGGCGGTTTTCAAGAAGGAGAATTGGTATGGCTATACAACTCCAGGAGAACTAAGGGAAGATCACCCAAGCTGCAGCCAGATTGGGAAGGTCCATATAAAATAATCAAACGAATTAATGATGTTATCTACAAAATATCAGATAATCAGTTTTAATTTTGCAATTAAAAGTGTTATTAAATATTCGTAAGTATAAAGAATAATCGGTGGTACTTGAGCCTGGATACTAATAGTAAAAGAATCTGAACTTAGTGGAATAGTAAATACAGATTTTACGATTCCGAATATTGTTGATTCAAATTGTGGAAAAGCGGTGAAGTTTATCGTGCATAAATTGGAGACCCTGGAATTTATTGTAAATAAAATCGGAAGTTGCTGTAACTGGTTGATAAATAAAGTTTGAGATTTTGTTAACTAAAGATCTGTCTTTTTACTGTCGTATTTGCTCAATAATCGAAAAGAACCAACGAAGAGTCGTTACAATATGGTCAAACGTAATGTATGGAAAAATATTACGTTAATTTTCATGTGGGAAATCTATTGCGACGTAGTCTGGGGATCAACGAAGCGTTGTATACTTCCCTGATTTATAGATTCACTACCTTCTCACGCGCATCAAATTTGCATTGGCGGAGACTTTCATGGTTGTTTACGTTTTTCCTTTAACCATGTTTTCATGAATTCAGGCCGTAATTGCCATCTACAATGGTTGACGTAAAACAAAGATCGTCCTAAAACAGTTGTGTAATGTTTTCCAATGTGATTTCATGTATACAATTTGTAATCGTTAATTGCTATAGAGTTGGCATAAACCAATTGTACAGTATCATGGATTCGTGGTTCCGCTATTCCCATGTAGATTTCCTGCAATCGTTACATAAACAATGTTTCTGTTTATGATTATTTCCCAAGTTATAGTACAATAGCGAAGACACTTTTAGTACACATATTTATCGAACGAGATTGCCCAATTTGTTTATTAATTTGAGATGTAAAATAGGTTGCTGCTATTTGCCTATAAATGCGCCTATCCGCGTATAGAGGCTCTCTCATTCTCTATTCATTTTCTGAGTAGAATGCAGCTGTTTCTGTTTTTTGGTTTTGACAGCAAAATTGGTTTTTTTGTGATGTATGGCTGGCTAACTTATAGTGCATTTTTTTACTTAAAATAATTAAAATAATGAATTGATTTTCCTGTAAATAAGTGTTAATTAACGTTTGTTAAAAATTGAATATGGTGCTTATTGTGCATTTAAGTAATAAGATTAGTGTTTGATCCTAAAATTGTGTAAAACTTTATTGTTAATGTTGTGAAATAACGTAAAAACAAGTACCATAAAAATCAAATACCGCTTATTAAACGCCATTGAGCTCAAGGTATTTGTTTTGTCATTTTAAATTGTATATTCAGACAATAGTGATAAGATTCATGTTTGATATTAAAATTGTGAACAACGTTGTTGATAATGTTATAATCTAGAACACCGCATAATAACCAAATAAAAAAAATTAAAATAACCAATTCGTAGTTGATGTGAATTCATTTCAAACCACATATAACGCAATTTGTTGATCTAATTGTTAACACAATACAAAAAAACAAGGAAACCTTCCAAAAAAACCAAGTGTTAAGAGTGGAAGCAGTTCGCTGGTGATATTACGGCAAAATCAACGTGGTGGACTGTAACGTTCGCTATTTTTATCGGCATATTTTCAAATGCTCATACTGGTTTTGAAAAAAAAGGAAAAAGAGTCGAATTAATCTCTTTACTATTCATTTAAGTAAATCAATGCCGTTTGTTTTGGTTTTTAATCGAGCTACCCGTTTGTTGCCGTTGCACCGGTTCTGTCGATTGCACTCCTCCGTCTGGCAGTGGATCTAGGTAAAGCTAACCGGAAATTAAAGGTGTTATTTTCCATAAGTATATTAAAGATTTGGTAATGTTGTTGGTACACGGTCACCTTGCTCAATGTTGGTTGGACCGCTTAGACTAATGTAATTGTCTAATCATGCTCGCTGTATCGTGTGTGTTTGCTTTCTCAATTCTCAAATCTAAAAGGTGCCTATTTTGTAACAGCCTGGACAATGGACCAACTTCAATTTATTAACGAATAATAACTTTTATTGAATTTAGTTGGAAAATGCATTGTGGTTATTATGTGTTTTCAGACAGTCGAATTTGGTTATCAATTAAATGTATGGTAGGATTTTTTTTTCCCTTTAATGTACCCTTGCTTATTTTGTAGTATGGAACACAACTTTATATCTGTCAGAAAACGAATTGGTCCTGGACGCGAACCTATGGGGAATATAAATTGTACTAAATGTTACGCTTACTTAACAAAAGAAGCAGTATAGTTTTATGTGTGGGGGAATTGAAAAATTTAAGGTGTGGTGTTAAAATTTTCGAGAAGTCACGTTCTCTTACATTTTGGACCACCGTCGCGAACAGTCGCAATTATTCTTTTGTTCTTTGTATTTTTTTTATTTTAAATAATATTTTTTTGTATTAATTTATTTGCATTAATTTATACCAATTTATTTGTGTTGATTTATTATATTATTTACGTGATTAATTTTATACGATTTCACTGTAAAATTCATTTCGTGAAGACACGCTTTTACTTTGTACCATCGTGGCGGATAGACGTCTTTTCGTTTTGTTTAATTTCTTTTGTTTGTATTAATTTATATTAATTTATATCAATTTATTTGTATATTATTTTCTTTCGTGATTAGTTTTATTTTACGTTTTCGTTGTTGAATATTTTTTTTTGTCAATTAAATGATCGGCTCTTACTTTCGGATCGTGGTAGCGGAAATTGTATTTTTTTTTAATTGAGTGAGCACCTAGCTAGCATGATAAGGCAAACAGCGGTATTTAAATTGTAAGTAAGTCCTAGAATAAACGCGTCTATCGTTTACTGCACTCGGATAGTTATTTCCATCATTGAAAATACATCAGTACAAGTTACAGGTACTCACCATCTATTAGGATATATTATTATTTTGTTATTATAAGTACTTTCCCTTCTGGACACATACATGTCGGGTTTCCTAATTTGATTGTAAGTAAGTCGAAAAATAAACTCTTGCTTTTTTTTTGTTCATAAGTAAATTTTTATAATTTCATTTGTTATCGCCGTTATGTCGGGTTGAAGGTAATAGTGGAGTTGGAACAGTGAAGTTATGTTCCAATTAATTACTTCATCGCAGATCTCGCGCTCCAATCATTAGTTTGGCTGTCTTCATTTTGCTTGTTTTTTTTTCTATACTTTTTTTTGGTCCCGAAATATCTGAGCTGGAACTCGCCAACCAACTCGAGTTAACCCGGTGTATGCTCAGAGGGAGAAGACGAAAGTATTTACCACAGGACTTACAATATAAAGGATAACATGGGGAGGATGACCGAATAACTAACTATACGAGAGGCATGGAGTGAGAACGGGACTAACCTTGGGGTGAGTGATACTTTACCTTTGTTTTATATTCCTTTTTATGCATGAATGATTGTGGATATGTATGCGGGTGTATGAGCGTGTGTTTGTCCGATAGCTATTGTAACCATGTAAACGGGAATGTTGCATAAATATGGTAAAACAAACATTTATTGATAACCACTTAAAAATAATTATACAAAAAGAAATGAAATGTCTAAAACTGTAAACGTGTATCCCGTAAATAAAACAAATTCGTTCGGTAATTTTTTTTTATAAATATAATGTAATAATGGTGTGGAAAGGCGGAATGTAGAGCTGGTCTGACACTATACAGTTTAGAAAAAATTTCTTGTCGAACGGTATTCATATCTTGTGAAAACATATTAAAAACAACTGATTAAAGATGAAACCTCCAAGGTATGCATCCAAAATTATTATTTAAAGCCGAATTTTCCAGCAAGTATTTTACATGATATTTTCATGTATTTGTTTTTTTTTTCAAATAACGAATCTTCGGTATCAACCATTTCGTATTATTTTTTTTTCCAACGATTTTACATAGGCATGTAGATAATCTTCGAGCAAAGAATTTGCAATTAAAAATCATCATACTGGGAGTGTGTAGCTAAAACACCATTAATAAGTTTAACAAAATTAAAGTTAGCTCTAAGTTGTACTGTTGAGAATTTATAGTTGGTTTCGGTTTGTTGTTCTAAATTAGAATATTTAAAAGTGACATAGCGCTACGAAAGAATGGGAATGTGATCGAACGCTATAGCGTGTACAGGTTCCTTAATGGGGGGAAGGATTCCTTATTTATGTAGTTTAAACAATTCGAAGATGATTACATTAAATACGGCACCGGACTATCAAAAGATACTCGTTTTAATTCCACAGGAAATTCAACTAAAGAAATACAACGATTATGGGAAAAGGTACAGAATATTATATGTAGTTTTTTTTATCGAAGATGATCACACCAATATAATAAAAATTATTATTAACCTCGAAGATGAAGTCTAAATCAATAGGCTTCGTGAATTTTAATTTTAATGAAGGTTTTGATGTTTTTTCGTATAAACCAGTTGGTAAATCTTTAACATAACTTTCCCTCTTCAAACAGTTCGAGACCGGTTAGTTTTGATAATTTACTAACAAGCGGTAAATGTTGTCAAAATTTAACATTTTTTTTGTTGTAAATATAACGCACTTGTTAATAGTAATGAAAGGTCATATATAAATAAACAAAACTCAATTAGAACAAATGCCGTAGATTATGTTAATAGGTTGGAAAAATTTTATCTTTCAGGAAGTGAGTTGGATTTGGAGTATATGTAGTTCTTTTTTCGTTTGTGTAAAAAAAAAAGAAAATAGAATCCATCTTAGATGGATTTCAAAATAACCGAGTATGTGAAAAGGGGTGAAAAGAAAAGCAAAAAAAAACCAACTGTAGATGAATCCATACGAAATTTAAATAACTTTAATTTAACTCATATTTCGATATACGCGAAACTAATTCTTACAGGAACATATTGTAACGACTCTTCGTTGGTTCTTTTAGATTATTGAGCAAATACGACAGTAAAAAGACGGATCTTTGGTTAACAGAATCTCAAACTTTATTTGTCAACAAATTACAGCAGTTTCCGTTTTTCCTTACAATAAATTCCAGGGTCTCCAATTTATGTACGATAAACTTCACCGCTTTTCCACAATTTGAATCAATAATATTCGGAATTGTAAAATCTGTATTTACTATTCCACTAAGTTCAAATTCTTTTACTATTAGTACCCAGGCTTAAGTACCACCGATTATTCCTTATTCTTGCGAATATTTATAAACACTTTTAATTGCAAAATTAAAACTGACTATCTGATATTTTGTTCGCTTATTTATATTCAAAAACAAATAAGCAGAATCTTCTGGTACTCACTGTAGTTGTTTCTAGAAATAATAGGCCACTCCTCCTTTTAATTCATTAATGTAAAAATTTAATTTACATTAATTTATGCAACTTGTATTAGTTAAAGGGAGTTAACTTTTAATTCATCTTTGCCATAGTCTGAATGTAGAAAACATTTAGGCGGAACGTATTGGTTATTTATGATTAAATTAAATTAACCCATTCTGGACGAAGTTTATTACAATATGTTAGAAAAATGATTGAGGAAGTTGTATTGCATATATGTCAGCTAATTAATGGGTTTTAATCTCATACCATCGCATTAGGGTGTAATGGTGAAATCTGAAATGCAACAAAGTGTGGATACATTTCTTCTTAAATCGTTTAGACAATTGTTAAGGTTGCTAACCAACTCAAATAAATTATGAAGTTAATATCAAGTAGCTTATCGGTTTGGATGTGCGTATGGGCATAGATGTGTGCATGTGTGTGTGTATGGGAGTGTGTGTGTGTGCATGAATGGATGAGGTGCGAGAGCGTGTGGATGAGTGTTGAAATATGGGGGTTGGACGTGGTGATCGTAGTTCATTCGTACACGGGGGTCGTCAGAGTCTGTTTAGTTCACTTGTATTTCTCTCTTATATCCGTTGTTATCTCATGTTACGCGTAAATTACAGTTATTTGTGCTGGAGTAGCAGGTGTTCTTCTCTCGATCCTATAGGCTGCAGCTAGTCAGGGGCAAAAAAAATAATCTCGCTAGGTACGCGACCTGCTATACCACTTCGTTGTCTTGGAAAATTGGATCTTCTAAACTTTTTATTAGCACTGTAAAAATTCTGCCTTTAAAGTATTATGTCTGGAGATGGATCGAATTGATGACAATGGTTCATAGTTATCTCTAGGAAAAAGTGTTGGGTCAAGTTTTATGTGGGAAATCTCTAAAAATTCGATTTTCTAAATTTTTTTATTAGCACTGTAAAAACTGTGTCTTTAAATAGTTACATGCTATACCGCACTTCTTAATTACTATGGGCTGATATATAGGTAGATTTCATATAAAAATCTACCTATTGTAATGTGCCTCATCTCGGAATTTTGGAAAAATTTTTGTGCCAAACGACTAAATATGATAAGCGGAGACGAAAAAACAAAAAAAAAATTTATATATATGCCTACGCCTATAAATAAAGTTTGTGTTTATACATTTTGTTGACGTAGTAGCAATAATTTCAAAGAGTTGTAATGAGAAATGATCTATTTTTTTTAAGTATGAATGTAAAAGGATCAGCACTCTAGTTGATCAGTAAAATATAAAAAAAATAGTATTATATATACAACAAAGGATATATAAAAAAATACGCGATCAAATAAGTTTTCAGTTGTGTCTCTATATAGAACATTAGAACATATGGAACAAAAATAGATTCACAAATTTTCACTGTGCTCATGCGGTTTAATATACGCTTTCTTTACCTGTGGTAGGTTACTAAAAACGTTGCAAAAAATTTTGATCGTTATGACATTTTATGGTCAGCAAGAGCGGTAAGAATAGTGACAATATATTCAATGCAGGTATAGAAGAAGTGATGCAAAAAAGGAATAGAAGAAGTGATGCCAAAAAAATCAAAATTATTTGGATGTTTTTGTATTAGAATTCATAGGATGTGAATTCATAGGGTGAGAAATATTTCTATTTAATCAACATCCTAAGTCATTTTAAAGTCATTATTGATTGTTGCAAATCAATGCGAAACTAATACCTTACACACGGTCAATATATTGGCCTACATGTTCCATATATAGACAACATTAATGGAATATTAATTTTTGGGCGATTTTGTGAGAAATTATTGCTCAATGTAATTATTGAAAGTATTATTCCCGATAATAAGTAATTACTGTCGGGATTGAACTTACACTCATCAGAGACATCATAGTTCAAAGCCATCATACAGACTCACAGTGGATGAAACAACAATAAAACATACATATTTTAATTTTCATTTTCAGATAATTTCTAAATTGAAACTTCATTATCTCATATTTATTTAAATTGAATTCTTCATCTGTGATTATACAATTGTAAATTGTACTTGTTCCCGACACGAAACACACAAAAACGGGTTTAAAGAAGTTTTTCTGAGCGAAAATAAAAAATGCTCTAAAATTGCAAAATTCATGTGAATTAAAATAATTACTTTAAGCTTAATCACTCTAAAAATCTCTCAAAACTTTATTTATTTTACACTAAATAGTGTAAAACTTTTGTTTATTTAACATTATACCTGTCGCATATTGTCGGGATCTCATAAGAAAGGAAATTCAAGAAAACTCGTTCTCATAACATTTCGATTTGACTGAAGCATTTGAAACAACGAAAAATTTAATACAATTGTTGTTATTTTTTCAGTTGTTTTAGTCACACTAAACAAACATTCAATTTACATTGTATCATTTTTATTGCAACAATTATTTATTTTAATAAGGAAAAAATTTCAAAATGTCGTTTTAATTCTATTTCTTTGTTCGTGCTTGTGGGCACACATTATATTTTGCGTTTTTCCGTCTAGATGCGTACACGAATAAATCAGAAGGTATTCCGACGTTAGCTGACCACCACATACAGTTGTCCAGATGTGAGAAATACGGATTCTCCAAATCTACCACATCCTCGTAGCAATTTTCCTTGTTTTTTGTTGACGGTCATTGCAAAAGCGAGTCGCACTGGAAACTAACGTTTGAATTCAAATGCCATATCTGTTGAGATCATTGAAATGCGTAGCAACAGTACATCTTCCCCTTTGAATTTTCCATTCAAAATTGATTGTAGCTTGAGTGACTTTGTTCATCATCTTTTTCACCAAAAATTTTTATAAAGATTTGTGCTTTTTCAAAATATCTGAAATATTTTTTTAATAAAATGTGTTGTGTAGTTGGAATTACAATGTCTCACAACAACACATAAAACCCTTTAAGACCTAGTTTCCACACCATCATGTTTTTTAAGATGATGGACACAAATTGCTAGTGCTAGAAGCATATACCAAGATCATGTAAACACGGTTTTGCTGAAGGATTAAACCTGGCACATTTAATAGTTATATGGAAGCTCATTTCTCCAAGCAAACGAAAAAGTTCATTTTTTAAAAAAATATAAAAAAATAAAAAATTTACGTCCATCAACACCTTAGAAAGCATGTTGTTGTGGACTTTATTCTTCAAAGGTTGTCATGAGTTGTTGTTACTTACATTGTAATTCGTACTACCCAACACATTTTATTTTAAAAGAAATAGCGTGTCATCATCAAAGAATATTCTATAACTAAGATTAAGGGTGCTATCGTTGATTGAAAAAAGTTCATCCGCCAACATCCCTAAGATATCACTTTGGCTAGTGATATCTCACTGCTATTGCCAGTGGTTTACGACAACTCAAGCTAACTCATATGCAAATAGCAGGAATCTAAGTACGCGCGGTTGTCACTCCCATAGATCAAAACTTTAAAATTTTACAAATCTTCCTGCGGGAGTATATATTTAATTCGTTATTGAATTCTTTAATTATAGCTATAAAAACATTGATCAAAGCAAACTACGCTCATAAACCGATATTTAAACAAAAAACCAAATAAAATATTTATCACCAATCACCAATGAAAAAATAATACACGAAAATTTGAAAAAGAAAATCGTAGTGTATTTGCACAAACTTCGATGTTGAAAACAACGTTCTAAATACAAATACAACACCATCTATTGGATAACCCAAATTTATGAGGCGTATATCACACTATCAAATATATTGGTCAATAAAAAAAATATGACATAAAATTGGAGAGTGCAAACGTTGTAAAATAGACTTCGCGCTACCTAGTTTTTCATCCAGTTTTGATGACATTTTTTTTTACCTCTAATCGTTATATTTTAATTAGCAATACAAATAAGAGTATTTTTTCAATTTGATCAATGAAGATCAATGAAAAATTTAAAATAATAAATAAATAAATTTAAATTATTGTTTTCTTTAATTTTTACTCTTATTTTTATTCCAACTTTATAAAAACCAATACAATAAATTTTTTACAGGTTTCGATACTTTTTAACACTTTAATTTAATTTAATTTAATATATAACCTTCACAATAGGTATTTAAGTATTAAGGGCAGTAAGAGTGTTTTACCGATTGAGGATATATGTTTTGAGATCGAGACGAAGTCGAGATCTCTAATATATCCGAACCCGGTAATACTCTTAATGCCCAAAATGGTTATTACATTTTTTGCACGATTAATAAAAATTCAATTAAAACTATTTAAATAATAAAATTCATTCACAAAATTCAAGTTTGAATGTTTTAAAGAAAATTTCTTAAAATGTCATTTCAAAATAGTAAGCCTTGCGTTTCATCATAATACTATAGCTTTTTGTTGCAAACCTTAATTCCATCGAATATATTTTCAACATTAATTGCTTTTAAATCTTTTATTTGCAATATTTTTAAATGAATGTTTTTTAAATTTGAAGCTAGTGAATAGACGTACACAATTATTTAACTAATAATCGTTTTTATTCACACCCTGAGGTCTCCTTTACTCGTAAGTAATTACTTACCGGCTGCATGATCGGTAAGTAATTACTTACCGACCAGTGATTTCTAAACGAAACTTACTATGTTTATTTACGAACCAGCGAACATGCAAAATCGCCTGATCGTACAAAAAATTATCAATAACCTTTGGTAACGTATTTGACTTAGCATAATATGCTTTTTGTTTATTATCAAATAAAACAAAACTTTCTTTACTAAAACATATTTGATAGTCTAATAATGGCCTTATACAAAGTTGAAGTTTACTATCAATTGAATAAGTTGTTTTACGCTGCCATCTGGAAGTTGGCATATAAACCATTCATATTTAACATTTAATTCGCAATTAAAAAATATCTAGGCATTTAATCAAGATAATAACTATCCTATCTCTCAAGCTGGACCATCATACACACATTGTACAAAATTTCATTAAGATTGGTTACATTGTTGCGGAGTTCATCGCGGACAAACATCGTGACACGTGATTTTTATATATATAAGATAAGATATATATAAACGATATGAGATATAACGAAAACGACCGTCACTCTTACGGTCGTATTTGTTGAGGTAGATCAAAAAAATTTCTGTACATGTGTGTTCTATTAATATCTTGGACAAGTTCGTGAATCAGCAAAACCTAACACGTGGTTAAGAAACTAGAGGCGTTTTTCTAAAAAAAATTGATTTTTTAAAACCGTTATATTTTCCGTTTTTTTATATCTTCCGTTATATCTTTCCGTTATATCTTCCATTAACACCATTTATGACACCATTCACGTATGAAGAAAAAACAGAACAAAATTTTCACATTCATTGACATAAGAAGACTAAAATAAAATATAAAATACAATGTATAAAAGAATAACAAAATAACATCGTATCGTTTTTGTGAAAAAAAATATATGACTTGGGCATGTCCATTTCATATATTGTATAGCGGGGTCGTTAAATTCAAAAATACATTTTAATTCGTTTAATATATTATGTGATTTTTGGCTTGTATTATATAAATAATAAGTTTTTTGGTTAAAGCCAATTAATAAAACAATATTTTTAAAATTGTTTATCCAACAATTGTTTCGGTTTTAATAAACCATCTTCGGGGATAATTTTCTTTCAAAAAAATCTTATACAAAAAATAAACAATAACAATTGAGTTATTGTTTATTTTTTGTATAAGATTTTTTTGAAAGAAAATTATCCCCGAAGATGGTTTATTAAAACCGAAACAATTGTTGGATAAACAATTTTAAAAATATTGTTTTATTAATTGGCTTTAACCAAAAAACTTATTATTTATTTTAATTCGTCTATAACTTTTTTACTTATGATCCGATTTGTGTGAAAAATCTTTAAAATCTAAGTTACACTAATATCAGTTAGTAGTGAAAATTTGAAATGAATCCATCTTCGAATAAAAAAGCCTTAGGCTCCTCAAAGTTTTTCGTTAGCGTATTAGGTAGATTTCATATAAAAATCTACCTATTGCAATGGGCTTCATCTCGGAATTTCGGAAAAATTTTGATGCCAAACGACTATTTGTGATAAGCGGAGATGGAAAAACAAAAAAAAAAAAAAATTATATGTATATATATATATATATATATATATATATATAACGATATGAGGTATAACGGAATTTAGCGGCACTCTCACGGTCGTATTTTTCGACCTACACCAAAATAATTTTCTGTGTATGTTTCGGCAAATAATGTCTTGGACAAGTTCGTGAACTGGCCATATCCGGGTACCGGTTAAGCAGCTAGAGCCTAAAAAGTCGAATAATCTAGGGCGCTATAACTTCCGTTTGAATAATAATATTTTAATAAAATTTAAAAATATTGAATATTTGAACCTTTTTTTATCATTTTTATCCAGATGACTACTTTGGCGTTTCAAGTTCCTCAAAAATCAGCTGTTTTAAAAATTTACTAAACTTTGCTGCCCTTGATCTAGCTGAAATGGCCAAGCTCATAGTTGAAAACTTTTTTTCACGTATTTAAAATATAAATCTTTCCAAAATTTTTAAAAATAATAGTTTAAGTCTAACGGTTGAGACCCTACTGCTGTTGAAACAAAAACAAACGCAAAAGGCAATGCTTTCATCATGTTTCAGTTTATGTTATTTAAATTCATCTTAGCTTTTAAACATACTTTTCAGCTATAGCCTCAAAAAATTTCAGCTTTCTAACCCAAAAGATTCCATTTTTATAAGCATTATAATGCAACCCTTACAAGAAAAATATCAACCCATTTAATACCATAGAAAAATTATCAAAATCTCTTTTGTTTTTATTTTTTTTACTAAGTAACCGTTTGAAAAAAGATTAAATAAGAACAAAAAACACAACAACAAAAGATGATTTTGAAATAAAATTGTTTGATAATGTTTGATTATAAATTATGTGTGATGGTATAATTGTAGTTGTGACGTAGTTCATTTGATCTTTGGTGGATTTAATATGTTATTAAAAGTAGTTTAAACCAACTTAAATAAAACTGTTCCGAAATTGTATTGATGGCGTTAGTTCGGATAATGTATTTAATTTGGTTCGATAATTTTTTTGAATTATTCTAAGAACTGAATTTAAAAAATTATGGTGCAAATTATGAAACTTTTTGCAATCCATACAATTTTAGAGCGATCTAGTTTCGAACCAATGAGAAAATTTTTAAACTTTAAAAAAGTTTATCATTCTCATCAGGGCTAGCCGACTAGATAAACTCTACCAAAAAATGTCAACGCTAATGTATATAAACTAAAAATTAGGTTACAACTCTAGCGAAGTGTAAAAACAAAAAATTTACATAAACATACATTTAATAAATTCAGGTTTAGTCAATTAATTTCTCTGGTGATCACTGTTTTGTTATACTCTAGACATTCTAGTATTGAATAACAAAATTGTGTCTGTGAGAAGAAGATGACTAGTCTTCACTTGTGTCTATTGACACATGATCAACAATTAATTCAGTAAATTATTTGTGATATAACATCACCCCGATGGAAAATCTCCCATCAAGAATAATATAAGAACTGAATTTAAAAAATTATGGTGCAAATTATGAAACTTTTTGCAATCCATACAATTTTAGAGCGATCTAGTTTCGAACCAATGAGAAAATTTTTCATCGGGGTGATGTTATATCACAAATAATTTACTGAATTAATTGTTGATCATGTGTCAATAGACACAAGTGAAGACTAGTCATCTTCTTCTCACAGACACAATTTTGTTATTCAATACTAGAATGTCTAGAGTATAACAAAACAGTGATCACCAGAGAAATTAATTGACTAAACCTGAATTTATTAAATGTATGTTTATGTAAATTTTTTGTTTTTACACTTCGCTAGAGTTGTAACCTAATTTTTAGTTTATATACATTAGCGTTGACATTTTTTGGTAGAGTTTATCTAGTCGGCTAGCCCTGATGAGAATGATAAACTTTTTTAAAGTTTAAAAATTTTCTCATTGGTTCGAAACTAGATCGCTCTAAAATTGTATGGATTGCAAAAAGTTTCATAATTTGCACCATAATTTTTTAAATTCAGTTCTTATATTATTCTTGATGGGAGATTTTCCATCGGGGTGATGTTATATCACAAATAATTTACTGAATTAATTGAATTATTCTGTTTCTACTTATATTTTTTATTTAAACTAATCTGACTTATCTAATTTTATTTGGACACAAAACCGTCTGACCCCAAAATCTACCTATTTCTAGCGGATATACCTGCCGCTGGGATTTTTAATATATAAGATGACTCTAGCGTTTATAATACAATAAAACGCTAATTTTAAATTTTTGATTTTATTATAATTTTTGGTATTTTGAAAAAGTTCCAATATTTGATTTTGTTATAATTTTCGCTATATTTTTAGAATTTTTGAAAAAAGTTTTAATCTCTGATTTTGTAATAATTTTTGGAATATCTTTAGAATTTTGAAAAAAGTTTGATTTTATTTAATTTTTACAATATTTTTGGAATTTTGAAAGAATTATGAATTTGTAATTTTGTAATATTTTCTCGAAACGCTAAATGGAGAGGTTTCTTAATTGTTTGCTGATTGTAGCATCTTTCCACTAAAAATTATGTTAATTTACGATCTGTTATAATTACGAATTGTTGTTTTGTGTTAGTTTTGTATTAAATTTCTAAACAGAGATAAAATACTTGTATAGTTCCCTGACGAATATTCGTTTTTATCCTACATTCTACGCTGGTTTGTTTCTCAGGTCTGTACTAATTTTTTTTTATACTCAAATAATATTTCAATGAAAAATGTATCTCCGCTCTAACTTAGAACACTCTAACGTGACTGTCATCTATCTGTAATTGCATTTACTATTTACTTATTATGAATTCATTTGTTTTCAAAACAAAACACATTTAATTTGAAGTTTAATTTGAAGTACCCACATCAATTTCTCTAATGCTGAATGTCCATCTAAATGTTTAATCATCAATTTAATGGACCATCTAAATGTATACCAATCAATTTACAACCATCCGGTAAGTACAAATTTATTAAAATTTAATTTTAATAGTACTAATAACATGATTATTTCCAGTTTTTTAAATCCCATAGAACATCAACCATAGAAACAACAGATACCATCGAAAAAATAATAAAATTTGAAATTTAAAATAAAATTTGATATGTAAATAATTTGATATGTAAAATTGCATAATTTTTTTCAAAAAATAAATAAAAAATCGGAAAATTTTATTTTGGTACATTTTTATTTATGAACTCTAGATTAATTATTATTTTTACTACTTTTCGCTTTTTACCACCAGAGGTCTCACTTTAATAACCTTATAGTTCAAGTTGATTTCAAAGATGGCGTAAACGTTAGTTTTAGCACTATATTTATTAAAGATTCACTCCATCAGCGGTAGACAATTTGGACATTTTCTTTGCAAATCTAACGCTAATCTAACGCTAGATCAACCGCTATATCTAACGCTAGTCTAGCGTTAGAGAAATGGATGTGATAATGGTCGCGAGATTCAAAATATGATTTTCGGCGAGTAGAAGACTGTTCTTTTTCTACTACTTTTTTAAAAAATTTTATTAATTTTTAAACATTTTCATTTATAATTACATACAATTCATTTTTTAAAACATACACTGTTACAAATTAAAATTGTATATGTGTATTTATATTTCTGCTATTAAAAAATAGATGACTCAATATGAATAAAATAGCTGTCTTCAATTACAAGCCTTATTGTTTTTTTCGTTAATTTTTTACATATCCATACATAGTTATTCATGATGTTATATTTTTATTCTATTTACACTAAAAAATCCTATATTATTACTCTATTTACTCTAAAGTTCGTAAAATCATTAAATAATACATCTTTGAAGGTTTATTGTTTTTTGAATTTTGCGTCTAGTAGGCTTAATTTATAACTAAAGACGGTTTGTACTTTGTCATAAACAAAATCAAATTCAGATTTCAGATTTCTAAAATAAAAATATCAGTTTTGATTTAGTTTTTGAATGGGTATGACGTTACGTAAATTCTTGATATATTTTAACACAACCTAAATTATTTTACGTAAAATAAATATTTTTTTTGTCATTTTTGTTAATTATTTCACCTATTATATCTTTTTAAAATATCTTAACACCAACTGTTTTTTATCATACTATTTAAAAAGGATATATGAATATTATATATTTAACTATTATTATTTTTACAATTTTAATGTAAATTGTCCGTAAATAATTCAAAAATAAATTAACATCATCCTCCAAACAGAGACAAATTAACACTAACAAAATTATTTCATTCAATCAATTGATTGTCTTAACGGGTATTCTAGGATGGTTTATTCTAGTTAAGAAATTAGAAAATAGATGGCTTTTAAAAAATTACTTCCGTCACTAGGTACGAAAGTAATTCGTATAGGCTTTTTTATCACCGGTGACGAAAAAGAAGTTTTCGATTCAATGAACAAACATCGAAAGTAGATTTTTTTTGTTGGGTAGTAGAAAAAAGTATTTTTTGGCACATCTACTACTCAATACCTATCCTACGATATACATATTGCCACACTTTTGATGGAGCAAATATTTTAAAATTGTACCGCAAAAATTATGCTTGCGTATTTATATATAGATAGATTTCATGTCATCGAAATAATTACTTGCATGTGATAAATGTTTCTAGACAAAAATTGTTTCTTATCATATGTTTAAAACTCAATAATAAAAATATCAAGACTTCGGTTTTGGTTAAGGATTTAGATATTTTTCGGCATAAAACTTTTATGAGGATATTGTTTTCAGTTATCGGCAGCGATGTTTATCAAACATAAAACTCTTTGTAAAAGTACCAACCTCAGCTACCGCCTCGGCTGGTAAACTGTCCTCTCGTTTCAAAATATGCTGTTTTCGGCATCGTTGAAGAATATACTATTTTTTTGAATTTCGACGATTTTTTCAGAAAAAATTGCAAAAATGTGATAATTGTAACTACTACTAATTGTGTTTTTTGAGTTTTTTGTTCGGTTATTTTGTTTGTTTTTTTCTTTTCAAGTTATTTGTCTCACAATTCAAAATCAATCTCTATAAATTAATTAAACTCTGAAATAATGTGTGAAAGATATTTGGTTTGGAGGTCTATTTACAATGGCCGAATTTCGGCCACTGGGCCATTCCTAGTATAATTGAAAAGGCATAATTAATTTGCGTTGTATAAGGTATTATTTTTGAAAAAAAAGCATTTTTTATTCGCCTACATATTAAAGTGTTACTTTATTACTGTGATTTGCGGCTTTAAAGTATCACTTTTCAGCTATTTATTTTGTTGTCATAGTTACGTCCAAAAAAGTAAAAAGCATTTGTATTTGTTTAAATTCTATGAAAAATAAAATTTTTATCAAAGCAACCCTTAAATTCAAAATTTTATTATCCAATTAAAATAGTTGTTATCATTTGTTGTCATAGCTACACAATAATTTGGAAAAAAAAATAAATATTTTGTCAAAGGTTACTTGTTCCACATATTTTTATTTTAAAATTTATGAAAATTTATAATTTTAATTTAGTATAAACCAATTTTCTTAAAATATTTTGCTTGCGGCGAATAAAAAATAGTATATGATGCACGGACGTAAGCTATTTTGGACTTAATGTGGGTGCTCCAAACTCCACATCCGTCCAAAATCTTTAGCTTTACGTCCTAGCATCATAATGCACTATATTATGAGTAAATATGTGTTCTGAAAAGTTTTCACCTCTAATAGGAAAAGTTGGCGGGAAAAGTGGCAGATAGTTGCAGATTAAATGATTTGTTTTCACAAAAGTTGCAGTTTATTTTTCGTGTTAGTTTTGTAATACATTTGTAAACAGAAATGAAAAGACTTGTACATGTTAATTTTCTTTGTAAACAGCAATATAATACAACAAAAATTTATTCCTTTTTTGCTTTGTTTATCATATCAAGTTTTTCTTAAAAGCGAAATAACAAACTTTAAGCGAAAGAAAATAAGATGAAACAAAAATTTTTATAATTATCTCCTCTGTAGGTTTATAGCAAAGTGAAAAACTAACTATACCATATTAGTATAGGAAAGAATCCAAAACGCAACAAAAACTTCTTAAACTTAATTTGTAAGAACATAATTGGTACATATAAAAGATGTTACGGTTTTTCTTATAACAAAATTTTATTTTATCTTCATTTTGTTTTTTATTTCAATTTTGAACAGTTCAATAATTGAATTTTTGTATTTGAAAGTTTTTTTGTTAAACTTACAGGAATTTTTTACGATATAACGAAATAAGAAAAGAGTTTTAATTAGATAAAATTGGATACAAAAATTGTTAAGAAAAAAAAAAACAAACATTGTTTGGGAAATGTTTTTGCTGACCGGAAATTCAAACGATAAAACAGTAGTGGAATCGGCAGCTATAAGATAAAAGATCAATCGATCTTTAGTTTTTTGAGCGATAAATTTATAAAAACTAATAAGGTCAAATGTATTTTTGCAGACACTTTTTTTAATACAAACAACGTGTAAATTTTAACAGCGTCTTATTTTCATAACGTGTACTAAAGCTCTCTGTTAAAGTTTAAACCACCTTCCAATCAAAAGAATTTTAAAAAAGTTATAACAAAATAATAAAAAAATTGAGAACTTTTCTTCAATAAAATGGATAATAGATTTTCTTTCTTAATAAAACGAAAGATAAATTTATGACAATCGTAAAATAAGAGATTAAAATTTATGTTACCAAAAATACGGGTTAAAATGTAAATTTTACGTCCACGTTATATTTTATATTTTGATATAAGATGTCGAATAAATTTTTTTATTCAAATTTAATAAGAATGATAAAGCCAATGTTGGCATTACAGTGACGCTAATCTAAATTTAATCTGCACTGGTAAATTAATCAGCCATTTGCTAAACATCTTTTCAACTATTACAATTTTAATAAAAAAATAGTGCATAATTTTACGGCTCAGCGGATTTTATAACAAAAATAAAAACGTTTTTCTTCAATTAATTAAAATAATAAAATTACTCACACCCAAGTTCATTATCATTATCATCGTCCGTAACATAATTATTTTTCAGTATCTTAATCTTACTTTAATTCATTTTAATTTTTGGATGCGAGTTTTATGAATATAATTTAGAATTTAATTTCCTTCCTTATTTCCTTTCTAATTTAATTTCTTTATATTAGTTTTTGTTTTGAAAACTTTTATCTTATTTAAAAAATTTATAGCTTAAATCATTTTAGGGGGCTTAACGTTAAATATTTTTTTTAGAAGGTTATCCGATATTTGCATTGTTTCGGTTTTTCGTTAATAAAATCACGTATATTTAACTCAAATGAATATAAAAATAATTAAAATCTTTCTGGTTATATTTAATGGAATTTAGTAATAATTTTGAAGTTCTTGTCGTTAATGTAGAATTATCTTGAGAGAATATTTGTTGTAAAAAATTTGGAACTGTTTTGGGTTTACAATTTCATTACCCATAGTAGGTGAGTTAAAAACTGTAAATGAAATAAAAAATTGATTTAATTTAAAAAAGATCCTTTTATCGGATCACAAAAAATAGTTTTCCATATTACATGATTTTGTTTTACAACAAAGTGCTCGCAAGAGATCTAAAAAATTAGTTGAGTGGAATACGCTATCAAAAACGAGATTTTTAGAAGAATCGAAAAATAATTCGATTTGCAGTTAGTAGCAAGCTTGTCCATTTCTCCTGATTTCTAAAGTCTTTCTTTAGGAACGGTTCTGTAACATTGTATAAACGCCAAAAACTAATAAAATTTTATCTTCAAAAACTTTGAAATGAAGGTCAATGAAATCTAATTTTATTTCAAAGATTGAAAATGTAAATCAAAAAAATTATTTAATTTTTTCTTAGTCACTTAAAAATTAAATTTTCTCGACACAAAACCAATTTTCTGATCGTTTAAAAGAAACAACAAACACCACTAAATACCGAAATATGATTTCTGTAAAAAATTAAATCTTCATTATATGATTTTACTCTCTTCTGTTGACCTCATCAAAATTATCATATTTCAATTTATGAACAGCTGAAGAAACAAAAATGGAAAAAGTTTTTGACTTTTAAGCTTTCATTATTTGTTGTGCATACATATATAGTTTTATTTTTATCAACAGTTATAGGCAACATAAATAAAGAAAGTTTGGGTTATTTGCAAAATAATAAAATATTTTCACTTACCGCTTCAGTGTGAATTGGATGCACAGCAAATAATATACCAGCAAATATTGCAAAATTTTTACGTAGTCTTGCTATAACTACACACACTCGTGTAAATAAAACGCAAGCAGTGGCATGAAGCAAAACATTAGTTGCATGAAACCACATTGGTCGAAGGCCAAACATTAAATAATTAGCACTGAAAATAAATAGAAAAAGAGCGGTGTTATTTTATTTTACTATTCAAAAAATAAAACTAATAACAATATTAATTTGATTCAGTAAATTATTTGTGATATAACATCACCCCGATGGAAAATCTCCCATCAAGAATAATATAAGAACTGAATCTAAAAAATTATGGTGCAAATTATGAAACTTTTTGCAATCCATACATTTTTCGACCGACCTGATTTCGAACCAATGAGAAAATTTTAAAAAGTTTACTATTCTCATCAGGGCTAGTCGACTAGATAAACCACCAAAAAATGCCAACGCTAAATATAAACCAAAAATTAGGTTACAACTCTAGCGAAGTATAAAAAAACAAAAAATTTACATAAACATATATTTAATAGATTCAGGTTTAGTCAATTAATTTCTCTAGTGATCACTGTTTTTTAATACTCTAGACATACTAGTATTAAATAACAAACTCGTATCGGCGAGAAGAAGATGACTGGTCTTCACTTGTGTCTATTGACACATAATCAACAATTAATTCAGTAAATTATTTGTGATATAACATCACCCCGATGGAAAATCTCCCATCAAGAATAATATAAGAACTGGATCTAAAAAATTATGGTGCAAATTATGAAACTTTTTGCAATCCATACAACTTTCAACCGACCTAGTTTCGAATCAATGAGAAAATTTTAAACTTTAAAAAAGTTTATCATTCTCATCAGGGCTAGCCGACTAGATAAACTACCAAAAAATGTCAACGCTAAATATAAACCAAAAATTAGGTTACAACTCTAGCGAAGTATAAAAAAACAAAAAATTTACATAAACATATATTTAATAGATTCAGATTTTTTGTTTTTGATTTTTGTTTTTTTATACTTCGCTAGAGTTGTAACCGAATTTTTGGTTTATATTTAGCGTTGACATTTTTTGGTAGTTTATCTAGTCGGCTAGGTAGCCCTGATGAGAATTATAAACTTTTTTAAAGTTTAAAATTTTCTCATTGGTTCGAAACTAGGTCGGTCGAAAATTGTATGGATTGCAAAAAGTTTCATAATTTGCACCATAATTTTTTAGATTCAGTTCTTATAATATTAATTTGATTTTTTCATTTTTTTCTCTGCATTTGGTTATCGAAAAATTCTGTTTGAATGACATCAACTATCAAGCATCACATTTTAGGCAAGTAAGTGGAGTTTCTAAACTAAAGTGTATTGTTGTCACAGCTCGGTTCTATATAGTTTAGTAAATATAAAGTTAGTAAAGTTTTTGATAAACTCTTCTAACACTTTATGTGAGCTGATGTAAAATTGCTTATAAAATTTTAGTGTTAAGACAATAAATTTTGTAAAATAAAAATAATATGAAATCTTTGTCCAGTAGACAGGTTGGAAGAGTATGTGACAGGAAAGAGCTCATTATGTGCTCGCTTAAAAACAGTTTTGCGCCCGTGATTTTTTTTCCAGTCTACTAATTGAGAGCCGTTCTTTTTCTTTTAATGTGAAATAGATTTCTTAAGTCTGTTGACTAAGTTTTCTCATGATTGACAATAAAGTTTTAAAGTTGTGCTCGTTTTCATTAACCTTAAAAATATTTCTGATGTATTAGAAAAGCTTTATATTAAAACTAATTGAAGTTATTTTATCATACGGCACTTGCGGAATTTTTTTTTTGCTTTATAAAATTTAAATTGAATTTGAAAAATTTTAATATATAAAAGTAATTAAATAAAAAGCGAAATCACCAAATTCTGACCGGTTTTAATGTTTTAGCAGAAGGGTGAGTGCAATGTTTTTTTCTGTAAAAGAGTTTCAAGTTTCAATAATTTGGTAAAAAGTTTCAAAAATTTCTTCTGCCTTCATCGATTAAGAGCTATTTTCATTTTTAAGTTACTTTGTGTCACTAAACAAAACAAAAAAAATACAAATATAATAGCTTCCCCACCTTCTATTATCTACATTCATTTTCCGCTAATTTTCATTGCCGTCTTTAAATATACAAATTAGAAAGAAAAGTCGTTAAAATATGTTTATGCCCATTAATAGCAATCGAAACAACAACTTTTTGTTAAACTTTTAGGCTTTTAACAGCTTTCATTGTTTTTCTGTAAAGTTACCAATAAAAATTTTATTTGAATAATCTTAATTATAAATTTTCACACAAATAAAAGAAAATTATTTTGGATAATATAAAAAAAATTGTGACAAAATTTTTGTGGTCTATTTTGATTTTTTAATAATAAATTATTTATTATAAAATTGTTTTTATTCGTTGTAGTCCAAAAAAATGTTTTAATTTCTTATAAATTATTCATTTTTATTTTATTGTGACGACGCGTTTCTGCTTTACTCCAAAGCTATCTTCAGGTCCAACAAAATAAAATACTAACATAACAAAAAATAACAAAAAATGGAAAATTATATAATTTAAAAATATTTTGAAAAAAACTTACAAAAATGAAAACACTGTTTCAAAAAAGAAAAACTGAGAATGAAAATTCACATATATTTTTTAAAAAATTCTAAAAAAACCAACAAACAGACTGATCATGCTGTTTCCAGTAATCATAAAATTGATTGGGATAATCCTGAGATTTTAAATTTTGAGTCAAATACTACCAAGCGCAAAATTTCTGAAGCTATTTATATTAAAAAATTCCAAAATAATATGAATATACAATCGGATCACACCTATTTTGACAACGTTTACTTATCTTTCATTTAAATATTTGATTCCTACCTAGCTTTGATTTAAATTTCAGTTTGTATCAGTTTTTGTTTAATTTTTATAATTGAAAAGATAGAAGTTAAAGTTTCAGTCTGTTTGTTGGTTTTTTTAGAATTTTTTAAAAAATATATGTGAATTTTCATTCTCAGTTTTTCTTTTTTGAAACAGTGTTTTCATTTTTGTAAGTTTTTTTCAAAATATTTTTAAATTATATAATTTTCCATTTTTTGTTATTTTTTGTTATGTTAGTATTTTATTTTGTTGGACCTGAAGATAGCTTTGGAGTAAAGCAGAAACGCGTCGTCACAATAAAATAAAAATGAATAATTTATAAGAAATTAAAACATTTTTTTGGACTACAACGAATAAAAACAATTTTATATTATTTCGTCCAATGAATTAATAATCATATTAAATTATTTATTGTTCTAGTTTATTTTTATTGCATGATTTTTATGAACTAATAATAGCAAACAGAATCTTGATTATTTGTAGATTGTTTTTATGATTGATTAAAGTAATTTTTCAAAAAAAGGACGAAGTTGAAATATATAAGATGTAAAAGTGTAAAGTTATACAGTTTCGTTTTTTATTTGGGGTTAAATTTGTGGTGATTTCAATATTTACATGTTACATTTATCGATACATTTGATATGAAATGGAGCGGGCAGGAAAAACGAAAAGGGAAAATTTAAATAGATACAATGATTCTTACTTTATTTGTTGTTTGATAAAGAATTTTTTGCTTACGGGACTTTCAAATCACCGAAGACTAGTGGTATTGGAATTTGTCAACAAACAAATCTGGAACAAATAACTATTTTGGGTATTCAACATCAACCATCACCAATTTATACCAACTCATGAATGCATATTTTGGAGATATAATTACTGTCGATAATCAACGCTTTTGATCCTCTCTTTTGTACCCTCTCAAAAGTTTGTGGTAATGCGTACAAAACACATAATAAAGAATTAATCAATTAAAAATATTCAATTCCGTAACATTTTTATATTCTGTTAAAGTGAATATAGCACTTGAACATCATATGGACTTCTTTTAATTTACCCAGCTAAATAGGTTGGATGGCCAGATCAAACATTTACTCTTATATATTATATCCTTTATTAATCTAGAAATAAACTGAGCGTATAATTAGTATTTTTATACGAACAAATATGTTGTAAAATTAAATAGAGACAAATAAAATAACATAAATTGTAAATGACAAATATGAAAGTCACTTTGTCATTTTTAATTTGGAAACGTTTTTGCAGAAAACAAAGAATTCAACAAATTTTTACAAAAATTATTTTATATGTTCACAACACAAACGAACTTTCCAACAAAAGCTATGCAAAAAGTTAATTTCTAGAACATCCGTTTTCACTTGTTTTTATTTATTTGTTTTATGCTTATTTAAGAGTTGACAAACAATGGAAAGGAGAATTATAGAAAAAGCTTCTTGACATAATAGAATTTACTACAAACAAATTATAACTAAAAGAACGCAGTTATTTATTTATTGTTGGTTAAAACTTACGTTGGCTTTTGGAGTAACTTTGTAGTTTAAAATCACTTTTCAATATTCAACATACCAAATAAAATTAAGAAATGAACATCATCCACACATATAGAATCATCGAAATATATTCTATGTTCATGAAACTCTTCAAATTTTAATGTTACACATTAACCTACTACGAAGAATATAATAAAATTTGTAATTTGGCTAAGAGCATTAATTTTAATATGTAATTTGTTGGGCTTATAAGGCTATAAATATTTAGTACAATATTTATATATTATGTGTAAAGAATAAAACAAAACAATTTATTTAGTCTAGATTATTCGAATGTCATACAAGTACGCGAAACATTGATTAATTTTAACCAAAAGTTAAAACTTGTGAACGGTAATATTATTATGAGAATTTTTACTTCACCACAGTTTTAAATTGTGTGAAATAATGCAATCTATCGTGGAAAAAAAAAATCTTACATACCCCAAATTTTATTTTTTCTTTTGTTTTGGACCATCCTCTATCTAAATAGCCAAAAAAAAAATTGGTGTACGTCTGTGTGTGGGTGGGTGAGTTTTCTGCATAGGATCTTGATGAAACTTTGGCAAATGATACAGGTTCACTTGAAAATGGAAGATCTGGATTCATTTCAAATTTGGACAAAATGGCTTGGGGTCTCCCGAACACCTCTAAGTTTAAATCTTGAATAACTTCTGATCGCGGGATATGATCTTATTGAAACTTAGTATATAAGGTTTTAGTACTGTTTCCAAGATTTCTGCATACCAACTTCCGGTTTGTCACTTCCGGTTAAAAAGTTTTTTTTTTCAGGTGTTTATCCCTACTGTAGCCTACAATTACCGATCGATTTTCATGAAACGTTGCGAAGAGCTTTTAAATAACATGAGAAAGATTTTATCAGCTTTTGGAGCACATTGGATAAAGGGTTGGGGGTCCACCATACAACAGGTGGTTTTTTCCACAAAGTTTTTATGTTTGTTGGGAGCATAAAACATTCATTCGTGAATGAATTTTGATGACACTTTGGAAAAAGATGCAAACATGTATGTCAAAGAACTGATTAGTTTTTGAGCGATAGTGAACAAAGTGGTGGGGGGTCCCTGGGGAACCTGTTTTTTTGAAACCTCTATAACTTTTGTACCTGATAAGCGAATTGGATGAAACTTGGTACATGAGTATGTAGTACGGTTTAAAATAGTTCTGCATCCCAACTTCCGGTTTTTCACTTCCGGTAAAAAAATTTTTTTTGTACTTTTTTGAAGTTTTTTCAGTGTCTTTATGCACACTACAGCCTACAATAATGAAGTGATTATGATGAAACTTATGGAATAGGGTTCAATTAGTGTGAAAAGATAATTATCATGTTTTGGGACACATTGATCAAAGTGGTGGGGGGTCTACCATACAAATGCAGACTTTTCACACTTGGTTCTTAAAGTTTGTTGGGAGCATACAGACTTCATTCATTAATTTATTTTAATGACACTTTGGAAAAAGATGGAGACTTAAGTAACAAAGAACTGATTAGTTTTTGGACAATATTGGAATAAGTGGTGGGGGTCCTCCCGAACACCTGTTTAATGTGTCACACTTTTTTCAATGTTTGTTGGGAGCACACAGCATTCGTTCGTGAACGAATGTAGATGACACTTTGGAAAAAGATGCAAACATGTATGGCAAATAACTGATTAGTTTTTGAGCGATAGTGAACAAAGTGGTAGGTGGTCCCTGGAGCACCTGTTTTTTTGAAAGCTCTATAACTTCTGTACCTGATAAGCGAATTGGATGAAACTTGGTACATGAGTATGTAGTACGGTTTAAAATAGTTCTGCATCCCAACTTCCGGTTTTTCACTTCCGGTAAAAAAAAATTTTTGTACTTTTTTGAAGTTTTTTCAATGTCTTTATGCACACTACAGCCTACAATAATGAAGTGATTATGATGAAACTTATGGAATAGGGTTCCAATTAGTGTAAGAAGATAATTATCATCTTTTGGGACACATTGATCAAAGTGGCGGGGGTCTACCATACAACTGCTGACTTTTCACACTTTGTTTTTAAAGTTTGTTGGGAGCATACAGACTTCATTCACTAATCAATTCTAATGACACTTTGGAAAAAGATGGAAACTTAAATGACAAAGAACTGATTAGTTTTTGGACAATATTGAGATAAGTGGTACGGGGTCTCTCGAACACCTGTTTACTGTGTCATCATTTTTTCAATGTTTGTTTGGAGCACACAGCATTCGTTCGTGAACCAATTTTGATGACACTTTGGGAAAAAATGCAAACATGTATGGCAAATAACTGATTAGTTTTTGAGCGATAGTGAACAAAGTGGTGGGGGGATGTCCCATGCACCTGTTTTTTTTAAAGCTCAATAACATCTGTACCTGATAATCGAATTGGATGAAACTTTGCACATAAGCATTTAGTATGATTTACAAAACTTCTGCATCCCAATTTCCGGTTTTTTACTTCCGGTAAAAAATTTTTTTTTTTAATTGTTTGCAGTTTTTTCAGTATCTTTATGCACACTACAGCCTACAATAATGAAGTGATTATGATAAAACTTATGGAAAGGTTTCAATTAGAATAAGAAGATAATTATCATCTTTTGGGACACATTGATCACAGTGGCGGGGGATCTACCATACAACTGCTGACTTTTCACACTTGGTTTTTAAAGTTTGTTGGGAGCATACAGATTTCATTCATTAATCAATTTTAATGGCACTTTGATAAAAGATAAAGACTTTATTGACAAAGAACTGACTAGTTTTTGGACAATATTGGGATAAATGGTGGGGTCGAATTTAGAACTACGAAGTCCATAATATTGGTTAGCTTTTAATCAAAGTATTTTATGGATATTAGCTCATTATATGTCCAGAACACTATGTTTCCAGAGCTGTGGTGAAGTTAGCCTATGCATCAGCGTCGCAATATTTTTTTATATAAATTCTGTCCTGTAAGTTCTAAGAGTAATAAAAAGATAAACCCAGCTATTTTCATTTCTAATATAATAATGATGATTTTCACACAACTATACACAATAGATATTTATCTGAACTGCATCAAAAATAATTTTGTTTACAAATAACATAGCACAAGAGACCTTCCATAAAAGATTTTCAATCTTTACTTGTATAATTTTAATAAAAGGCAATTCACTGTCATAAATTTTAAATTATCCGCAACCATTATAATGTAAATTATATAGAAACATTTTTCCACTTTTATTTCTATGTTCATTAACGTTTGTTTCGGGAAAATATTTTTCCATCATTATATATTTTGCTTATTAAGGGCAATATTCTTGAATGTTCATGTTTTTTACTTGTTTGTTTATGTTCCTGGTGAATTTAGTACTAAAACATTTGCATCATTTGAAAATTTTTTGTTTACTTTTAACTTGAGTCATCTTAAACAAAGAGTTTTACATGATTTACTGACGATGGTGTTTGATAGCAACAAACTACAGAACTTTTTGTTTGTTTGTTTTATACGAGTATAACTAAAAGTGTATGATATCAAAATCAAAGCGACAAAATTCCTCTTATCACAAACACCATAAAAATAATTTATATCCACATTCCGATCATAACATAAATTCAATTACCATTCGTTCAAATAAAAACTTTCTTTGTACAACGAAAACACTAACAAATGAACGTTAATAAATTTTGTTCTTTTAAATCACGGAAAATATAAAGAAAAGTTTAAATATATTTTCTTTTCCATAATATTAATATATAGGGAAGGAAAAAAGTAAGAAAATCCTTATATATGGAAAAAATTTAACATCAGTATCATCGATAAAGGACTGAAAGTGAAATGGTCTTTTTGATAAAAATAATTTTAAGAAGGAAATGAAATAGAAAAAGCATTATACGAAAAGTTATTCTCGTGGCTAGACTTGAGTCGGCAAAAAACGTGATATGATGACAAAGTTTTCAGTAGTTACTCCTTCTTTATGAATGAAAAATAACAGAGTAAGGTAATATTTGAAAAGAAAATTTTATATCATGAATAAGACAGAGAAATTGTGTCTATTCTATTTTGTATTTCTTTTCTTATTTCATTAACTATGAAAATTTATTAAACAAGCGATTTTTTGTAGTTCTGCCTGATGTTTATAATACAAGCGCGTGGTATAATACTTTTTCGATTGAGCAATGAATTTTTACTTAAAAAAATGCTACACGAAATCAAAAAAGCATTGGCGCGCGTGTGCCGTCCAATACAAGTATACCGTAAAATGTAATTTTACGATTCAAAAATTGTACGTAGAGCAATCCTTTTTTCCTATCGGAATAACAATGCGTAAAATTACTATTTTACGCCCTAAAGCGTAAATATTTGAGACAAAATATATACACTCAAAAGAGAAAAAGATATTTTATGCCTATTTTCGAATTAGAAAATTGTTTAAAATTATAATTGTATATGTATGTAAATAAATGTATTTACCTATTTTTGTAATTATTATACAATCTTATACGATTATTTGTTTATAAAAGTAAAATTCCTCGTATTGGATACAGAAACTTTCTGTTAACATGATTCTTTGTATTAGAAATAGAAGTAGGCAACATAGTGCCATGATTTATAATATCTTTCGTCGTAATACTACTCAACTCATCCTTACGGCAAGTTCGACACAGTCCAAATAACAAAGCTACCTGGTAAAGAATGTATTTATTCAAATAATAGTATATTCTTGTATGAGCTAGAATGAAGGCAATTCTTCACGAGGATGAAGTTTCCCGGAACAAGATACTATTTTATCCACGACTACAAATATTTCAAATACTTTCATTCAAGTTTTCCTGTAAACGTTTATATCTGCATATTGCAATATTTCTATGAAAATAAAAACAAAACAAAACTTGTTTGTTTATTTTGTATGTATTGTTCGTGTTTTATCTCGTTTATATTACTATACCAACAAATCAAGTTTTTAATTTGCTAGGGGAATTTTGAATAAATAAAGCGTAATAAAATAAATAAAAAAGAATTTGATATATAAAAAAGGAATGAATACAATTACAATGAAAGATATACGCATGGAAAGTAAATATTCTTTAGTAGTCGTGGATAAAATGTTTTTACTTTGATAAACTAAATATTAATATAACTAACTAACTTAATATAACTTTCATTAGATAAGCTGGAATATTTTTAATTTCAATATTGCTTTTAGTTGGTAATGTGTTTCGTTACATTGAAAAAATCGACCATAATGTGGACTTTAAACCTTTTAATGCCGTATAAAAATATTATTACTATTTTTAATTTATACTATTTTTGTTTTTATTTAAATAATACAGAATCTTACTCGTACAAAACACCTTGTATATAAGTCGGACATAATAGTACATTATGATGTAAGGACATAAAGCTAAAGATTTTGGACATATGTTCAGTTTGCACCCATATTAAGTCCAAAATATTTACGTCCGTGCGTAATATACTATTTTTTATTCGCCGCAAGCAAAATATTTAAAAAAATATTGTTTATTCTAAACCCAAATTATAAATTTGCATAAATTTTGAAATAAAAATATGTTGAACAAATAACCTTTGACAAAATATTTGATATTTTTTCCAAATTGTTGTATAACCATGACAACAAATAATAACAATAATTTTAATTAAAACAAAACTTAAATTAAAAGAAAACAAAAATTAAAATTTTAATTTTAATTGGATTGTGAAATTTTGAATTTAATGGTTGCTTTGATAAAAATGTCTTTTTTTTATAGAATTTAAACAAATAAAAATGTTTTTTACTTTTTTGGACGTAACTATGACTACAAAATATATGGTTAAAAAATGACACACTACGTTCACATTACGATGAAATCAAGTTCGAAATCACTTAAAATTCGTGTTTTTAAAAAACTGTTCACATTATCATTGACTTGATTAATTTTGAGGTTTGATTGTTTTGAAATTTGTTTTAAAACAATTAATTTAAAAATGGAGGGTGAAACGTTGTTAAAAAAATTTCTTTTAACTAGTTTAATTATTAATTCAATTAAAAGAAAACGACAACAAACCCGAAAAAAAATGATAAAAATTCTAATTCTACAACAAAAATTAAAACAATATATTATTTTGAAATTGTGTTGCAAAAGAAAAAGCATTTGGAAAAAGGTTTGTGGGGTTACACTTCCCAAAATTTTATCAATTATTATTTTGTGTTTCCAGCAAAGGTCTTGTTGTTTTTTTGAAAACGATTTATTCAACAATGGCGAATATTTTTTTAAAGAAAATATGAGGATGAATATGACTACGTTCGAGGAATTATTTTCCTTGCTCTCCTCTTTATTGGATAAACTATCAAATCCGATGAATGAAAAAATACAACTACGCAAAAGAATCGCCATTGTCCTGTACTCTCTGGGATCTTCAGCAGAGTACAGGACAGTCGCAAATTTATTTGGAGTTTGAAAATCAACAGTTTGCGAAATTGTACTGCAGTTTTGCAATGTAGTGTGGAATGAATTAAAATCATCATACATGAACTATTTCCCACTCACAAATGAAAGAAAATAAAAGAAAATATAGACGGATTCAACAAAATGGGGTCCCTCAATGTTTTGGAGCTATAGGTAGGTTTTCTTTTAAAATCAATTTACATTAAATTATTATTTAATAATTTTCAGATGGGTGTCATTTCAAAATTAAACCAAAAAGAGAAGAATCAACGGACTACTACAACTTTAAATGTTTTTGCTCCATTATTTTGTTCGCTGCAGTGGATTTTATTTACAATTTTATGTACATAAAATACAATTTTATGTCCAGGCAGGTGCAATGACTCTGCAATATTTAAAGCAACATCACTTAAAAAAGAATTTTGTAGTTATGCAATATTGCAAGAAAATTCAAAAATTATAAAGAGTGTATTAGTTCCACCTTTACTAATCGGTGAATCGGCATTCAAGCTAAGCCATATATTTATGAAAACGTTCCCATACAGAATAGATGCTCCAGAAAATGAAAAAAAATTTAATTACCAACTATCAAAATGTAGAAGAGTAGCAGAAAATGGGTTCGACCACTTGAAAGCTAGATTCCGGCGGATTGGGAAAGGTAGTGTAAACTCTTTTCAAATGTATTTCATTTTTTTAAATAATTTAATCATATTGGTTGGGTTATAATTTTTACAGGCATAGATAATCATGTAAGAAATGCACTAATAATAATTGCATGTTGTTGTCTACTACATAACTTTTTAAATGCAAAAAAAGACAATGTACTTCAAAATTGGCTAAATGATACAACGCTTCAGCAATCGTCGAGCTTGGTTTCAAATGGGCAAACGTTTTCATTGAACTCTAGAAGAGGAAATTTAATAAGAAACGCCATTTGCTTAAACTTCAGTGCGTATATTTCATTTATTTATTTAGTATAATCAATTTACATTATTTTTTGCATTTAATATTGTTAAAATATTAAAACATTTTATATTTTATATTTTTTCTAACATTTTTTTTAAAAATTCGTTGCGTTCTTGTTCGACCCGCAATATTTTCGCATCCATTGTCTTATTATCTGTTATAAAAGTGTCTATCATTTTATTAGTTTCTTTCATTTCTCTTAATATGAGCTCATATGAGCTCTTAATATGAGCTCAAAACTCACAGTTTTAGCGAGGATTGGGTTGAAGTCAATTCTGGTCAGAATGCAGGTGACAATGTTGGAGGTGCTCTGGAAGTTACTTCACACGCAGCTGAATCTAGAAATTAAATTTACAAAATATTAAATTAAATTGCAAAATGTGAAACTAAAAATAGCATTATAGCATTCACTTATATCAAAACTTTCTTCCATTTGTGCCTTGAATCCAATAAATTTACTCCCATTTAAAATTTCATGGACATCTTTATAAAAAGGCCATTCAGATGGTGAACCACCCGTTGGGCCAATTATTTTTTTTTTCTTTACTAATAAAAGATAAAAATTGTTTAGAATATATTATACTAAATAACTTTAAACTATGCAATAAACATGTTTTATGAAACAATAACTTTTACCTGTATTCGGATGTTAGATTATGAATTTTATTTTTAATTTCTTCAACTTCAACTGTCAAACCGTTTTCTTTTAAATTTCTTTAGAATTCCGTCATTATATGACTGTTTCTCCTGGAACTTTTTATTTCCTTCAGTTTGTCCCTCCAAATGATAAGAAATGTTCGGATTTCATTATCATTCCACATCAAACGTTTTTTATATTTCTTCTCCATTTTGTTTAAATTTGAATTTGTTTTTAAATTGAAGTATAATTTATTTCATACAGATGTCGCTTATTATGTATGAATTCGGAAAGTAAGTTTTTTTATTGTGACTGTAATACGAGGCGTCAGCCGAGGACAACACTCGAAAATAAAAAAGATAATTTTTGTTCGTCTACATATTAAAGTGGTACTTTATTACTGTGATTTGCGACCGTATACTACATCCACATTACAATGATTTTGATCAATATATGATTTCACATCGATTATCAGCTTGATTTCGCTTATTTTTTCATACAAACTCGAAATCGAGTCAATTTATGATTTCAATTAAATCTGCTTTAAATTACGCTATTCAACCCTGAATTTTAGATTTCCGAAAAATTTTAAGTAGCCCTGAACATGAAATCATATATTGATCAAAATCATTGTAATGTGGATGTAGTATACGGTCGCAAATCACAGTAATAAAGTACCACTTTAATATGTAGACGAACAAAAATTATCTTTTTTATTTTCGAGTGTTGTCCTCGGCTGACGCCTCGTATTACAGTCACAATAAAAAAACTTACTTTCCGAATTCATACATAATAAGCTGTTATGCTACTTATTCAAAATTATGCTGTATTAGCCCATGCCATTTTTTTGATTTTTAGGGTATCGTTTTTTATAAGGAACCCTATTGATGAGAGTAAACCCCGTTTTTCCATTTACACATTATATCGAAACTATAAATCCTTTAGACATGAAATTTGAGATGCGTGTAACACTTACTTAGCCGCACAAGGTGTGGTCTAAAGACGCCAAAAATGTATTTTAGAATGACGCTTTTTAATTTTTTCTTTCCTCGCCTACCGCCTACGGTAGCTTCAAATTTAATTCATTGAAAATTTTTAAAAATACTTGGAATGATATAAAAATTAGAAAGTTTTTAATGAAAAATACAGGAAAGGGTCAAATACACATAATTACATATTTTATTAAGGTGGATATAAGAAGGCTTAAAAAACCATTTAAAATGCGGTCAAGTGGGGAGTTATCTGAAAGAATACTTGATCTTATAAACATTGTAAGGTTTTTTAACATTTTGCAATGTACAGTTTTTAAATTATTGTCAAAAAATTGCAATTTTTTGTTTATCTATACTTTTCGACGTTAATTGACCGAAAAATTAAAAAAATTAACAGCGACAGGAAGTTTGATAAATTTTTTACGAAAAATAAAGCAAAGTCTGAAATAATTATATTTCTGTGTAGTACACAATTAAAGTAGATCTCACCTATTATTTTTAATCTGACCTTGTATATATGTGCCATCAAAAGAAACTACATGCAGATGATAGTGGCAACATTTTCATTTAGCTTATTTTATATAACATAGTCGAACAAACAAATAATTGGTCGAACATATCCTACAAGGGAAATGCATCTGCTCAAATGTGTTTATTATTTCAACCCCAAAGCTACAACAATCTAGGAATATTTATTTAATTAAAATTTTCCAAAAGCAATAGCAACGAGGGTATTTAATTTATTGATTTATGACACGAACAAACAAATTTTAATTTATTTAGTTAAAAAACAATTCATTAGCAAAAATAGAGCTTTTAATTAACTTTTGACATCTATACAAACCAATCTAATCAGAAACACTTATCACATTGGTTCTTCAGTTTTTTGGAAACATTCATTTAGAATCAATTAGTAAATCGAAATCAATAGGAATATGTTACCATTATGTTGTACACATCATATTCATGACATATACAAAATGACTATTAACCTACAAATCAACAAACAAAAATGAAATTTTTTGTCTGAAAATGAGTTGCGTGTACAAAATATGTGCGAAGCGCGTAAATTTGTAAAAATATATATAAGGCTATGTAATATATTCCATTGCAGGTAAACTTACAGTTTATACCATAGGATTCCTATTAAATAGATTTGTTTAACTGTTTAGTAAAAAATAAAAATAACAAGGAAATGTTTATCACGAACATCAATTTTTGAAATTTATGGGGTACCTTTTGCGTGATTAGATAGTGTTATTAAAAAAGTGATAAATTTCAATGTGTCATTGACCGTTTAATTTTAAGTGTTATGAAAATTGTTACACATATTTGGTATAAATTGTTATTCCGTTTATATGTCATGTATGTTCTCTTTAGTTAAGGCAGAACAATCGATCAGCATTTTGATACATCTAAGATCTGAGCCTGATAAGACTTTTCCTGAAATCAGGTCTGGATCAAGTAATCTAACTAAACGGTGATTCGGAAGTTGGATCATTAGGACGGACTATCGAGTACAGGTTTGATCAGGTCTTGATTGGATCAAACTATTTAATCAGAATTTGACCAAGACTTGCTATGTAACTCTTACTAATTTAATTAATTAATAATAACTAAAATTCTAAATGTTGTGAATCACTTTACAATATAATAATGAATATTAAGAAAATTATAATACCTTATTACATTAGGCTTATTACATAATTTATTATTCTAAAATTTTAAACACTAATTAAATTTTACATTAAAATATAGCTTGGCTGTATGTAACTGTTGGACACTGAAGACAGTAAATCAAAGGCATCAGCATTATCAAACACACAACTTTTGCATCAATAATTTGTTCCATTATAATATATACATACTGCAGTGCAAATTAATATTAATATTATTGTATTATATACTGTATTATATAGCTGATATAAATATAAATTGTGTAAAATATTATATTAAATTATGCTTGATTGGGTATACAATTAAAAAATATATGGAGGGGCTGAAATCTCACAGCTCTGAGATATCAAGACTTCGGTCTGGGTTAAGGATTTTGATATAGTTTTCGGCAAAAAACTTTTATTGTGACATGGTTTTTAGTTATGGGCACCGATGTATATCAAACATAACTTTTTGTTAAAGTCCATGTATTTTTTATCTCTTATTTATATAAACATATGTATTACAAAACTAACACGAAACATCAATACGTTGTCGGAAAATTATAACAGATCATAAATTAAAATAATTTAGTAAAAAGATTATACAATCAGCAAACTACTCAAAAACCTCTCTATTTAGCATTTCGAGAAAATATTTCAAAATTACAAATTCATATTTCTTTCAAAATTCCCAAAATATTGTAAAAATTATAATAAAATCAATCTTTTTTCAAAATTCTAGAAATATTCCAAAAATTATTAAAAAATCAAAAATTGAAACTTTTTTTAAAATTCCAAAAATTATAATAAAATCAAACATTTATAATTTTTCAAAATTCCAAAAATATTCCAAAAATTCTTACAAAATCAATAATACAAACTTTTTTCAAAATTCCCAAAATATTTCAAAAACTATAACAAATTCAAACATTTCCATGTCTAATTTCATTTTCAATTACATTTACGTCATAAGAACAGCTACATTTTTTTCCCCAAAAAATTGGTTAAAAAAATCAATCAAATCATTTTTTGACACGCTTGACATTATTTTTTTGACTTATAATGTCATAATTCTCTATAATAATAATATATTTTCATGTCATACAAATTATTAATTTAATTTTTTTCCAAAAAATTGGGTAAACAAATAAATAAAAATCTTTCTTTTGACACACTTGACAACATTTTTTTGACAAACTTATAATGCAATAATCTAGATTTTGGTCTCACATACCAATCCCGACCATCAAGATTTCTCGAAGTTCAATGTTCCTACTCGTAATCACTTAAAATGAAAGTGTTTTAAGCAAAAAGTATGAAAATTTCCTTGTTTTGACACACTTGACGATTTTTTTGACACATTTCCGGTACAGTTATCGAACACATCGTCCTTTCGGCTCTTCCCATTTAGTAAACGTATTTTTAGAAAAAAAAATTTTTATAATCCGTAAAACCGTTTTCTAGATTTCGTCGGTTGTGACGGCCGGCCGTCAGGCTGACTTTAATTGCTGACAAAAATCCTTAATAATTCAATATCTATTCAAAGTTCAAGTCTAGTAAATTAAGGATTCTAACCCAGTTTACTGTCCATAAACACTGTCTTTCGTATATATACAGAAAAATACATTCAAATAAACTCTAGAGTAATATAATATAATGACAAATAATATAATATGAAAAATGTACAAGTGATTGACTTAGATTATAAGAATTAAAAGATTAAGAGTTGACAATTTACGAAACGAGCATCAATTCTTTGAGGCGATTGAATTAATGAAGCCCTCTGTGTAAAATGTTGTTATCTGAGGCATCCACTGAGAAATAGTTTGGAACGAAGTAGAATCCGCTTCCAGTATCTGCAAGTAGGCACCAGCACGTGTCACTTTGCTGTCCCAATCTATTCACGTTACCAAAATTAAGAGAATTTAAGAAATGGTGTTGATTGTGTTGGGCCTCAATATTTATTTTTTTAAGTCCCAAGAGTACACAAAATTTAATAAAAACTAATTTAGTTTACTTTGCAAAAATCATTTCAATAAACACAATCGTTTAACCAAAGTTATACATAACTAAATTACTAACTCAACTATCTTAATAAACACGACTACACAAAAAAGCTAAGCACCATTTAACTAAATCAGAAATAAATAATTATATCAATCACCTATACTCCCAATACTATTTTGATTATTATACAGATTTGTTTACTATGGTAAAATATATAATTTTTCACATTTTAATTTTGTTTAGGGAAATCAAATATATATATTTTTTGAAACAATATTAAATTTTATTAAAAATTTATTATATTTTAGGAAAGAGTAACGTTCCACCTGAAATATAAACTCATCAAAATAAGTTAATATTTAAAAAATAGCCAAAAAACGCTTCAAAATAAATTAAAATTTGTTTTCAAAACATTTGGTGAAAATTGGTTAAACAAAACGAAAAAATTATAAATTCAACCCCTTTTACAGAATTTTCAAATAAATTATTAACATTTTAAGGAAAACATCCTTATTTAGATAATTTATCTAAATTATTTTTTCAGTTAAGTGGTTATTTGTATAAATTTTTGAGTTGGTTAATGAGGTTGGATCCTTTGTTTTTTTTTGCATATGTATATAATATATCTGGAAAACATCAACTTAAATCAAATGTATCCCTTATCACATCCTCAATAAACCATTAAACGAATATAAAAGACATTTTTTATTTTAAAAAATTTAACAACCAAATTTCTTAAAAAGCTTTCCAATCCAATTTCTCATTCAAAGTAAACAAGAAAGGACGTTTTCTTCTCACAAATTTAAATTTAATGTTTTGTTTAAATTCAGGTTCAAACTTTTCTATTTAATTTTAAGAAAAGTCGACGACAATATTATGTAAAATAAATCCAAAACGAGTAGAATAGCATTCATACATATAATATGTAAATATTTAAGTGTTTTTCCTTTCAACGAATAATTGTTTATGTTTTTTTCTACCATTTGGTTGAAGTTATTTTTCTTTTTCTATTTAAATTGAAAAACATCGGTTCTAATAGAACTGGGCTTTCGCATGTTGTTGTTGCACCTACGTCTTAAGAGATATTTTTGTATTGTTGTGACACGTTTTGTAATACCTATTCCTTCACCACTTTTTATTAAAAGAAATAAAACGAGGATGAACAACAATATTAACATAATAAAAAACCAATTGTGATATAGTCTCAAAGGATTTTTAGTTTTATTAAATTTATATATTTTGATAAAAAGAGAATGTTATTACTTATTACTTATTAGAGATAAAATACATCGCTTCCGAGATAACACATTGGAGTTCCGGTGTAATACAAGAATTTGTTGTTATAAGTCGATTGTTTATTTTTATAAAAAAAGTGTGTATAGGAATTACAATATATGTCATGCAACAATATATGTCATGTACTATAGGTAATGCAACTACATGCGTTCTAGGGTGTTGAAGAACGTACTTTTTAAACCTTTGTAGATTGCAACCACTTGAGACTATTGATGCCGACAAACCGATCCATTTAAACTACGGACAAAAAATTCCTTTGCATTTCGTCGGTATGAATGTCTGACTCTTGCGTTCATACAAGAACAATGAACAAACAGTATAAAATAATAAAAGGTCTATCAACAAACAAAAATACAAAACTGATCTATTTTTCAGATGTGGAAGAACCGAGAACCGCGATCCTTTTCAACAAACACGTCTCCTGCAATAATAAAGTCACACTTGTGTGGGCACCCAGCCACACAGCGATACAAAGAAATGCTATTAAGCAAAGCAAGGTGCCAATAAAAAATTTGTGGGACTGCAACTATTCTTCGGCATTGTCATGAGTTCGCTCAACACTACAATCCAAACATGGGGACAGGAATGTTAAATTATGGAGCAGCAGAGAGAGACTAGTAGACTCAAAGAAGTATTTAGTATTCTCTGTTTCACCCTTAAAAACAATCAACGTAAAGAGAGAGTCTCTAAGAATGCTAACGTGGTGCGTTACTGGATGTGGTCCTTTAAACTACCATCTTAACAAAATAGGCTTTGTTGTTTCCGACAAGTCTAGATTCTATTACTCAGACGCCGAAACAATGAAGCGCGTCATCTGCAACTGTACTCAACTCTTTTGGCACAAATGTAACCAACTTGGCCGTAAAAAAACTAACTATTTCGAATTTTGCTCTAAAAATAAGCTAATTTATATTTTAAGAAATTCTTTAATTGTTTGCTAATTTGTTTTGGTTCCGGCCTTTAAATTCAAAGAAACATAAAAGTTTTTATGTATTCTACAAGTTGGTCAGTAATATTTAAAAATTTGTTTTAGTTAATTGCACTCAATACTAACTAATAATACTTGTTTGTGTCTACATAGAAACTTTTGTAATGTAAAGCTTAGTCATAATGTTTTATACAGTTGTGCATATCTGTATTTGGAGGGGAATACTTTGAATACTCGTTTGAATATAATTGTTTATTGAGATGACATGGAAGTGGAGATTTGGAATGAAATTTTTTAAATTGTGTACGATGAAAAGGATGATAATAGAGATAGAAGCAAAAGATGGAGAATTCGGTTTCGGAGATTATTTAAAGTTAAATCAAATATGCCACTAGAGTTTTAATGTGTTCAAATTAAATAATTTTTGGTATGCATTATGTAAATTTCAAATAAAGTCTACAGTTTGTAATGTTTGTTTTGTGGTTATAAAAAGAGATGTTAAATAAATTAATTATTTTAAATTTATGTTTTAATTGTGGCAAATATGTTTTTTTTTCGTTTTACAATGGAGCCAATTTTAGTTATGTATTATGTTACGTGCACAAAATGGTAGAAAAAGAAAAATCTTGTTATTAATGAGGAACATGATGTTATCTATATTATACGAAATGAAATTATTAATAGTGGCCGACAATTTTCAATCGAGATGATAGTGCTGATATTATAGAAGCTAAAAAGAAATGTGTAATATGGTTGGGAAACATGTAATGGAGGCTAATTATGGGTTATTGATCGAGTTGCTCATGGAAATTTGGAATATTAATTGATTGTAAAGTGTGATCTATCAAGTTTTATTAAAAGAACTGGTGTGCTATTTGAAATGTATTTCAAGTTCAACTTATTGGTCATTGGAAATGAGTAGCGTCTAAACCGGTTTATATTGTTGAGCTCTCTAAATATACGATTGATGTTAATTATGCTCTACAATTTGGCGACCAAGATTATAAAACCAATGTTACGGAAAGGAATCGAATCATAATTAATTTAAGAATTCTATTATTATTCAACATTCAATAAATTATTATTGTAGGCTTATGTATTTTAATTTATATAATTTTAATTAATTTATTTTTGTTCTGTTGAATTATTTTCGTCATGTATTCATTACATTGTTTGTTTTTAGTTTTTTTGTGATAAAATAAGAGATTTTTAAAGTCAGGCTTTCCTTTTTATACTAGTCCAATTTTCTACAATATTATCAAAAACTGTTTATGGTAACTAAAGAGAGATTCAATTCCACCAGCTTGGTGGTTGAAATGGTTTAAATGGGAAAATAAACATTATTAATTCAAATAAGAATTCAATAATGATTGACAATAATTCAAAACTGTGCACTTCAGATTTAAAAAAATTGCAATGTTTCTTAAATTTAGTGCTCTTACATGTCTCAAAACAGATTTTTTTTCTGCCTTCCGCAATATCAACTTCTCAAAAAATAGCAATATATTTGTGTGATACTTCGCCATAGTTTTCGATCAAAGTTTATCAAACTTTCTGTCCCTGTGAATTTTATCAAATTTTTCTGTAAATTAAGCTTGACCAACTTAAACTTGAACTTTTTTGACAGTAATTATAAAACTGTGCACTGCAAAATTCTAAAAAATTGCAATGTTTCTTAAATTAAGTGCTTGTTCGTATGACACTCCATTCGTTTGGGTCAAAAAAGATTTTTTTTTCACCTTTCACCAATCTCATCCCCTGAAAGTACACCAATATATTTATGTGATACTTCGCCATTGTTTTCGTTCAGAGTTTATCAAACTTCCTGTCTCTGTTTATTTTCTCAAATTTTTTTTTTCATTTAAGCTCCAACCGCAAGAGGAAGGACCAACTTAAAGTTGCACTTTTTTGACAATAATTAAAAACTGTGTACAGCGAAATTCTAAAAAAATTGCAATGTTTCTTAAATTAAGTTTTCTTTCATATGACATCACACTCGTTTGGTTAAAAAAAGAATGTTTTCACTCTTCCCAAACTCACCACCGCAATATACAGCAATATATGTAGTAGGAGGTCTGGTAGACCCCCCTCTATTGAAAATAATTAGCAAATTGTAATTTAAATACAAAATTACTTATAATAAACAAAAATGATATTAAAATTTGGAGCATCTTCTGCTTTCGTCCGCTTTGTAGGTTACTTCGAATTCCACAATAAAACCAATTTTCTTCCATTAATTTGCTTTTATTTTCAATCCATTTTATTTATATCAATCATACACCACGATTTAACAAACCATAACAGCTTTAACTTTATAATAATAAACATATTTTGTTCTTCATTCTTTTTTTTCTTTTCTTTCAACAAAATGTAAACTATATGGTATAACTATATGGTATTGAAAGTTATTATATTATTTAAAACACAAATTTTTTAAAAAGAATTCTAAAAAAAAACTAAACAAAAAAAACTCATTGAAGAAAAAATTTTCATGACACGAGCCCAGAAAAAACTCTCTAGTCAGCATAAATTTCATTCTACATTCAAATTGCGTATTTTTTTGAATTCATCAATTCTCTATAATTTTTTCATATTTAGGTGAAAAAATATAGAAAATTATAAAAAATAATTTAATACCGGAGGGGTGTTTGATGTACATTGGAATGTTTAACTAGTTGTGTTGTTACACAAATGGGTTGAAAAGTGGGTTTAAAATAATTTAGATCTATAGTATATTACTATAGGACGGCAAATAGAAACACTCCCAGCATTTAAAATCGTGGCCATTACATGACAGGATGAAAGGAGGAAGTCCGGCTGACTACATTCGTCCTGAGAATCATAGGAAAAATTAAGACATGAAATGGGAGCTGGACTCGAACCCAAACCCCGAGATAGACTCTCCGACTCTACCGACTGAGCTGGCCGGACCAGACAAAAAAATTTAATTTGTGTGATAATTTGTCATATTTTTCGTTCAAAATTTATCAAACTTCCAGAATATGTGAGTTTTCACAAATTTGTCTATCAATTAAGCTCAAAACCAAGGGAGACCAACTTAAAGTTGGGCGTTTTTGGCAATAATTGAAAAACTGTGCATCACAAAATTCTAAAACAAATTGCAATGTTTCTTAAATTAAGTTTTCTTTCATATGATATCCCACTCGTTTGGTTCAAAATACAGCAATACATTTGTGTGATACTTCGCTATAGTTTTTGTTCATTGTTTAGCAAACTTTCTGTCTATGTGAATTTTCTCAAATTCGGTTCGGTTCATCTGTCGGTTAAGCTAAGCTCGAAACGCAAGCGGGAGACCAACTTAAAGTTGCTTTATTTGACAATAATACAAAAACTGTGCACTGCAACATTCTAAATAAATCGTATCTTAAATAAAGCTTTCTTATGCAAATGATATCTCACTGGACTCTTTTAAATCGTGTTTTTACCTATTCGTATTCTCACCCTTTTAAAAAATACGATTATGGGGATTTTACACTTCGCTATATTTTTCATTAAAAAGCTACCACTTTTTCTATAATTCCAAAGGCTTTTGAAGTTTTTCTATTATAATTATGTTCGGAACTAAGAGGCCAAAGAAAACATAAATAAACGCCATTATTAAAAATTATAGAAAAACGGTGGGGTGGGGAAAGTTCCAAAATACATTTTTAAGGAAAACTGAAGTAGAGCCCTTTTTTATGATACCCTAATTGACTCGATAAAAAAAGGTATTTTCTAAAATACTTCACATCGTAGCCCTGTTAGCCAAATAAAAATCCCTTTTGAAAAAAAAATTTTTTTGGATTTAAAGCCAATTTTATTTTTATTTTATTTATAAATTATACCAACGTTTCGATCTTCTTTGAGATTATTTTCAAAGTAAAAGTTTTAACGTAAATCGAAGCTAATTTTCTTATAAAATAGAATACATAACAGGTGAACAATAACTATTATGACTAATTATAAATGTTAACATATAATTATTTAATACTTTTTGTAAATAAAATTTCTTGTTGTTATTTCGCAGAGTTTTTTATTATTCATATTTAACTATTTAGTTATATTTAATTAATGTGCTCCATCTGATTTCGATTTTTACATCATCTTCAGGAGCTTACAAAAGACTGATTTCCAAATCAAGATAATCTTTTTTGGCAATTTTTTGCATTTTTTTCAGTGTCTTTATTGACCCTACAGCCTACAATAATGAAGTGATTATGATATAACTTATAAAAATTTCAATTATTGTGAGAAGAAAACGATCAAATTATGAGACACATTGATCAAGGTGGCGAGGATCCACCATACAACTGCTGACTCTCCACACTTTGTTTTTAAAGTTTGTTGGGAGCATACATACATTATTATCCATCAATATTCATTATTCAATGTTGATGACACTTTGACAAAAGATGGAGATTTGAATGATAAAGAACTAATTAGTTTTTTGGACGATATTGGGATAAGTTGTGAGAGGCCTCCGAGCACCTGTTTATATGAAACTTCAAAAATACCAGTCCTGATAATTGGTTTGTTTAAACTTGGTATATATGCTTAGAGTATGATTTGTAACAGTTCTGCATTCCATCTTTCAGTTTGTCACTTCCGGTAAAACATTTTTTTTTACTTTTTTTTCTATTCCTATACAACAGAATTTACAATATTGCTTCTTGTTCGTCTAAAATCTTTGTAAGATTGCACGACAGAACTAACGTTTTTTGTTTTATCAGTGTGCTTCGTATGTTTTAGTTAAATTTAATTACGTTATACATTAAAATTAAATAAGCTCAGTTAAATTCTAAACTATTTCATATTCTAAGGCTGTGTTCCAATCCATGCTATTTAGTACTAAAAATTTTAAATTGAAATAGTCAATATTTTTGTTATTTGCTACTAACTTGGCACATAGTATCAATTTCATGATTATTATGATAAACAACATAAATAGTCTTCGATGAGACTGTTCCATTTGTAATTCTTTGTGTTTTTACATGCCTTATAATCATATAATATAGCAACTCAGCATTTTATATTGAAATCTCCTCGCCGAACAGACCGTATAATGTATTAGAATATATTTGAATTGGAACGATGAAATTGCGAATTTGACAGTTTTAGTATAATTTAGAATTTTTGGTACTCAATAGCATGGATTGAACCACAGTCTAAGTAGTTGTAGCACTAAATCATAAATTTTACTTAAATTTTATTCAGTTGAAATTGAAGTCTTGAATTATTGTATTATATTATTTTCACCACTCATTTCATTCGGCAGGTTTTTTATTTTTATTTAATATTGTGTATTCAAATACAAATCATATATTGATTTTTTGAACCCCGACAGAGTTTCTAAGCTTCTGACTGATGATGGAAGATCATTGAAAAGATTAAGCCCTCGATATATTACACTATTGTTACAAGCGTTTGAAGAAAAGTTGCAAATCTGGTACTGTGAGCGTCTTCTTGTTTCATATGTATGCAGTTCAGCAATTTGCGGTAGGATAAGATCATTTTGTATAAGCTTATTAACAACTTTGTATATCAGCAGTAGAATTTGCAATTTACTTATATTTGGAAGTGATATGATGTTAAATAATTTGCTTGTGGGATAAGTAATTGGAAGGTGGTACATATATTTAACAGCCCGTTTTTACAGAACATATAATTCTTTAATGTTGTAGTTTGCTGCCCCGCTCCAAATTGGATTAAGATAAATTTGGGGTGAATGAATATATGAGTAGTATATTTTTTTAAGTGTGTTTAGTGAGTTATTTTAAAATAAAATTACATGAAATTTCACCTTATTCTATTACTTGGATCTTATTTTGTTACTTAAGTTTTTCTGTGCCAGTAAATTAGCCTCAAACACCAACAAAAAATTATATAGATCGAGAACAGTATACGCTTCGCACATATCATAAACAAATATTTTCAACGTATGAAAACATCCAAAAAGTAACATAATTTTTGTACCTTATGCTTCTTTCCAGCTCAACACATAATAAAATATACACATCCCATTGTGAAAATTCATAAACAAAATTAGTTTTGAAAAAGAAAGAAAAACTATTGTTTATTTCCTAACCAACAACTTCAGGAGAAGAATGAAAAAAGCTATGTATAACAATTCATTTTAAAGCATATTATTGCATTACTTAACAATATGAAATAAGTTTAAGTTCTTATAAAGGATAGAAAGAAAAAAGAAAGAATATAAGTAAACAAATTCAACTCTCCTTATAAGTTCATGAAAAGAAAGTTATATAATTTTTATTATTATGTTAACCAACTTTTATGCTGCTTATGTGTTCATATAAAACTAAAATTAAATTCTGAGACGTTATCGTTTTTCTTTCAATTTTTAATGAAAAACTTAAGTTTACCTTTCCTTTATTATGGTTCTACGAAATAGCTTTGTTTTTTAGAATTTTGGATTCGATACGGATTACGGAATATCAGTGTGTATTACAGAAAAACAAATAATAAGTGAAACATCTGGATCGATTGACATAGCATGGGGGATTAGTTTTTTTGTTGATTTGTAGTTTTATTTTCAAACTCTGTAGCCTTCATTGACATATGAGATATATCACTAGTAAAAATGATATCTTTAAAAAAAATGCTTTTCACCTTTTACTTTATTTATATTTCTTTATTTATATTTAATTATGAAATAATGGTCTATGTCATATTTCATATATGATAGGATTTATTGTTTATAGTTGTGTATTCTTATAAAAAGCAAAAACAACAAAGATTTGCAGCCATTAAGACATCAGAACGCGTGTTGTTATAGGGCCTAGGTATATATAATTTTTTATTTGTTGTTATGACACATATTGCTATTCCTTTCCTCCTATCCAACACATTTTATTGGCTTTGTTTATTTTTTTTTTTATATAAGAACATCTTCTTTAGCTTCGGCATATGCAACAACGTAACACTTGACAACATATTTCAGAAAATGAACGTATTTCAAAGAAATTGGAAGTAGTTAAATCATAAAAATATATTTAACAAACCATTTTATTCAACCAAAAAAAGACAGTTAATCACACACAAAATTGGGTAAATTTTTATATAACATATATCTTATGAAACGATGACGAGTAAACTTAACATATACGAAAAAACTGAGATAAAATGACTCAACAGGAAATATATTTACATACAATATCCTTTTCGCCCACTTCAAAACAGGATATAAAGAGAAAAACAAATCCAAAATTACTTGAAACGAAATGAAAATTTTTATTTTCTGAATCATTTTAAATGGAGAAAAGACAATATGATATATTAATATGATTTTTGTCTCCGAAAAGAAAACGAAGAAAAAAATATATAGCATAAGAAAATCAGAAAAGTAAAAAGGAAGAGAATAAATTTACTTCATCATCAGTGAACGTTTTTCGCTTTTATTTCATATATTTGTTCCTAGTTTAGTTCCGTTTTCTTTCTTTTCTTCTAAGTATAACAATAGATGGATGTGTCTCGAATATTATTTACATTAAATGTTGTTGAAAATTTTTGAAGAAAGCACATTTATCTTTTTTCTAATGATTAAAAAGATTTTTAAAGTAATATATTGGTTTAAGTGTTGTGATTACGGTTTTTTTTTGTTATTTTCTTGCTTAAGTAAAAATTGTAATGGAAATGGAAACATTATAATTTAGAAGGGATGATATGATGAAGCTTTTTTTACTTGATGACAGCACATGTTACTTTTTACGATAGTGATTTGTTGCTTTTCGTAACAATGTTTTTTATAATCACGTAATCATAAACGATTTTTGAGCAGCTTAGTTTTGTAGTCGGATTTTACAGTGGATTTTTGTAGTTTCGGTAATCTTTTCGGAAGCTGTAGCTAAGCTTGAGCCCTTTTGATCTACGATGCAAGGGATGGTTATGAATGTGGTCTACTTGCAAATCTTGAAATTTGCAAGTAGAGACACATATCTTTTTTGTCACATATCTTTTGTTTTTGTCACATATCTTTTTTTTCATTTTCAGTATTAGGTAGATTTTATATAAAAATCTAACTATTGCAGCGTGCTTCATTTCAGAATTTCGGAAAAATTTTGGTGTCAAACGACTATATATGATAAGCGGTGTAATGAAGCGCTGCTTCGTTGACTAACAACGAAGTGGCATAGCAGGCCGCGTACCTAGATTATTTTTAGCCCCAGACTAGCTGCAGCCTATGGGGTCGAGAGAAGAACACATGCTGCTCCAGCACAAATAACTGTATTTGTACGCGTAACATGAGATAAGAACAGATGTAAAAAAAAGGTAAGTGAACTAAACAGACTCTGGCGACCCCCGTGCACGAACGAACCACGATCAACACGTCCAACCCCCATATTTTAGCACTCATTCACACACTCTCGCATCTCATCCATTCATGCACACACACACACTCACACCCCCACATACACACACACATGCACACATCCAAGCCCATACGCCCAATTTAAATGAGAAATATAATATAAATGAAAATTGAGGTGAAGCAAGTAAAACAATATATAAATCTGTAATCAAAGAAAGATTGAAGCTTTAAAGTTTAAAATAATTATATTCAAAGTTGGTCTATAATAGGTATATAGTCATTAATAACAAGAAAACTTCATCATCATTCGCTTCTTCAGCGATTTTTTTATTGATCGAAATTCACCAAAACGGTTCCTTTTGAATTTCTGATAAAATACTAAAATTAAAATTTATTTGTTGAACCAACTCTCTCTAGTATTTACAAATCCAATGGTCCTTCATTTTTCGAATACGAAGTAAAAACCTCGAAGCATCATTATATTTACTGATCTGCTTTAGATCAAGATACCATGGGTTACGATTATGTAAAGGCATAACTTCATGACATCCACCATTAAACAAGATGAAGAAATTTGGTGATGAATAACGATAGCTCGCATAACGAAAATTTTCATATTTATCTCGAAAGGTATTAATAGTAACATTAGTTTGTTTATTAGTCATACTATAGGATGAGATTGGTATGAGTAATTTCGATCCCGTAAAAGGTATTATTATTTTCTGGTGTAATTGTTTTTGCCTTGAAAAATCGTGAATGATTTCTAAAGCTTTTTCTTTAGACAATAGGGTTTCAAAATTCAGCACCCATTATAGCAATAATAAAAATTACCATTAGTTGTAAGTAAATGAGTTTGGGTTAAATTTCAATGACTATTATCATTAATGGTGCTATTAGGAACCTTGTAACCATTCGGTATTACTCTTGTTTTTCTTCATATTTTTCAACAATAAATTACTGATAATGAATGGCTAAATCACATAAGATAATTAAAATTATAAAAAAAAAAAATAAATCGAGATATTAATTACATATGCATTCACCCGCCCACATACACCCCATACATTCACGCAAACATTCATAGTACAACGCTCCCACACATATACATATTTAAAACGACTCCATAGGTTGGCTAGCTCCCACTCCTGTTGTTCAAAGTTAATCGCTCATCCTCATCCAGATCATCGATTGGTGAGCTCTGACATTAGTATCACGACGACAATGTAAAAATTATTGTAATCCGAACTTGTTGATGATCGGTGATATTTCTTTCCTCCTTATTTTTTGTATTGCCGGAAATGTACTATTCAGCAGGAATGAGGATGTCAACGTAATAATACAAAAACAAAATGGTCGTGCCGGATACGTATTTATAATCGTAACATGCGGCCAAATATTTCCCGTAAATCACACTCCAGCTTCCAATCCACTGATTCACTTCGTCCTGATATCAGTGTTACCCCAGAAATATCACAGAGATTTTGTGTCGATGAAGCTAGGATTTTAATAACACAACTATCTGGAATATGGACAATCTCCCAATTTCAACAAGCAATTAAAATAAAGATGATGGCGAGGTTTATTATGTAACAGTTTTTGGTTAAATTTATTTTTCTTCACATTTATTTTTATATAACTTATGCCAACAACGAATTGTACGTATTTATTTTTAAATAATTTATGCTAACACAGAATTATACGTATTTATTTTTATATAAATTATGCTATCAAAGAATTATACGTAATTATTTTTAAATAAATTATGCTAACACCGAATTTTACGCAATTATTTTTATATAAATTAAGCTAACACAGAGTTTTGCGTATATATTTTTATATGAGAATGCAAAATTATTATTTATAGTGCTCTTTATCACAGTTCAAGAGAACATACAATATCACAGTAATTTCACAGTCATATTATTATAATTTATTAGTTAAATTTATTACAGCACCAGACTGGACAGTACATTTAATTAAACGGATTCATTCTTTTCTGGAATTAATTCCTTTATTTTTAAATAATAAGATACACCACATGAAAACACTCGACGTCTAGCGTATTTAACAATATTATAATTTTTACATACCAACCGTTCTACATTCGTCCACCATTGCATGAATCAATAGTTTTTATACAATCGATCATCTATCATCCACTTTCACCGTATTCAACAATGTTATAAGTTTTACCTACCAGCTGTTCTACATTCATCTACCAGTACATGAATTTAAAAGTTTTTATACAATCGTTCATCTTTCATCCCCATTCACCGTATTCAACAGTATTATAAATTTTACATCCAAGCTGTACTACATTCATCCACCATTGCATGAATCAATAGTTTTTATACAATCGCTCATCTTTCATTCACATTCACCGTATCCAACAACAGTATATATTTTACGCACCAGTAGTTCTGCACTCATCCACCCTTGCATGATTTAACCGTCGCATAATTATTATCGTATAATTGGGTTGAGAGAGTGATAATCGGCTAGTCCAACAAGGAAGGAGGAACGGGATCTATTACTAGCATGGGGTGAGTACTTTTACCTATTTATATATACTTATAGATATAGGGTTGTGTGGGTGTGTGTATGTACATGGCTATATGTATGGGTGTATGAATGTGTATGTATGTGTACGTGTATGAGGGAGGTGTGTGCGTGTGAGAGTACAATATAGTACCGGGGTAAATGTGACGGTCGCGGCTTCTTCGATCTGAGGGGCCACCAGGGTCTTCATTTTTTCACTCTTTGTTTCGATCTCCGATCTGGTATACCAATTATACACGCGTACAATTCAGATAATTTGTCCTGGGTGGCAGGTATAAACTCTCGTTCCCGCAGGCTGAAGCTAGCTCAGGGTTCAAAATCGAACTAGGTGCGCGGTCTGCCATACCGATTCCATTGGTTTTCCAATCGAACCAGTTCTCCCTTACAACATTGATCATTTTTGTTTAATTGTTTTATTGAATTATAGGAAATTAGAAATGATCTGATGCAGTTTCAATGAAAAATTCTTACCGTAAATAACAGTCTTTTTGGGTGCAAAAAAATCGACAATAAAACAATAACAGTATAATAGTGTAACAAATATTATATCTGTATAATATATTCAATTATCACATATTTTTAGGGCAACAATAATAAATTTAGACTCATCATTCAATAATCACCTGTTTGGGTGCAAAGATTTCATTATTGTTCAACAATCGCCTGTGACCTTGGCACAAGGATTTTTGTTATATTGATTTGCTATTCATATTCAACATTCGTATGTGAAGCTGGCGCAATGATTTTTATTATATTGATTTACTACTCAATAATAAGAAGACTAAGCTAATAAGAACCTAATAAGAAGACAAAATGATGAGTTGGATTAAATACAAATTATTGAGTGAGTGAAACGTTTAAATTTTTTTAAAAATATATTTAACTATAATTATATATGATGTGGTGGTCTATGTGTGTCCTGATTTGGTTCCTCCGAATTTTGGGGTCGTCAGCGTCCCTATTCTTTGCTTATTTGAATCCATCTTCTAAAGAAAATTTGGCATGCAATTCAGCATTTGTACTGGGCTGGAGAAAGGCATAATGGAATTCACAGACTCTGCTAGTCGGAAATTTAAAATATCGAGGCACGCCATTCTTCTACTGTCCCTGTTAGGAAATTTCACTATCAGGAATTCACAATGCTCATTATACGTTTTACACGAAAGCAAGACTAGATAAAATGATGTTTTTTAAAAAATCGGTTTTCGCTCTTCAAAAGAAATAGTAAATAAACATTTCTTATTTCTTTTTCAGCAAATGATATTCTAACCTGATATGTGAATTGGAAGCTCTTGACAACATCAAAATTTTTCATACCGAAGTACTTTACTAAAAAATTTCAAAGTACTTAGCTACATAACCACACACCCTGAATAATAGTTCCAAAACCATTTTTAGTATATCTCCAAATATTTGTTGTATACCCATTTAAACTAATCAGTCATATCATTTCCGTACGAAACACGCGATTTAAAACATTTGCACTTTATACATTTAATAAACAGTAAAATGTTATTTTTCCTAACAACCCTACATATAACCCTTGTCAAATCACCTGATTACAAAAGATTGAAATGTATAACATAAAAGGTTATAACAAAACCAAAATGTAGATCAAGTTGAATTACAAAAGAGATTAAGCATAGTTAGTTGAACATTAAAACTAAAACAAAAGGATTTTTTCAGTAATTAACGAGAGCAAAAAAAATCTTAATAGAACAAAAAAAACGAAAATAATAATTTATTTTTCATTTAAATTATTTTTGTTGTTGTTGCTGTATTTCCGTTTTTCCGTTGTTGGAAATTAAAAATAGAAAATCTATTTAGAGGATTATCATAGTTATTTGCTATTATTCGTTGCTCATTTTTGTTGTTGTCTTGCTTAATTTATTTAAATACTTTAACTTTCGTTTAGAGATTTTGATCTTTTAATAAAAAAAAATTTTATGAAATAAAATTATACGATTGTAATAAATTAAAATTTAAAATATAATTAATAAGAATAAATAAAAATTTGAAGATTTTGGGTCTTAGAGATATTAGATATTAGAAAACGTAGGGATTAACCGGTCTAATATTCTGATAAATTTGTTTAGGATCGTTTTTAAGCCAGCCAGTTGAAGAAATTTAAAAACTGGTGCTACATGTTAATTACTTACGTTAACAAAAACATTTTCTGGTTCTGCACTCACAAAAAAACTGTTTTATTATGTGGTTTTAAATTGCTAGCACAGATGAGATTATAACTGCTAGATATCTAGATATCATAAATCAACCGGAGTCAGACGAAGAAGGTTGTCTCCTAAATTTTAAAGGAAAAAAAACAAAAAAAAAAATAATCGAAAATAGAAAAATAAGTGTGTTATAGTGTTAGTGTTAGTGTTTATAAAAATAAAAGTGCTGAAGAACAGAGGCGTACAATTATATAATTGCTCACCAATTGTTCTTTATTAAAAAATTATTTGGTATTTTATATTTACTGTTACCGGGCGGTAGGCAGGTAAAATTTTACCTTTTATTGCTGTGGTGTAATAAATTTATTTATTATTTTAAAGCATACATTTGTTTTATATTGCTTGGTAACAGGAAATGTAAAATTTCGTTTTAGTTGTTAGTAGGAATTTCGAATTTAACCATTTATTTGTACTCTTCAATTTTGTTAGTGTCTTTTGCGTCCCCATTTTTTTTTGCTTTTCTCTTATCGTGCTAATGTTGCATGAAACGCTGCTTTCGTGTTTTTGTGACAAAGATACCCAGTTTCTTTTGTATTGTGTAGTGTTGAAATTTAGGCCTGGCCAACTCTCAGTATCTATACCTGCAAATTGCAATGTCAAAGGGTAAGTCTTCGTCTCATCAAAATGGCAGCAGGGTGAACCAACAGCTTAGCATTGACTTCACCAACATAAGATGTCTCAATTCGAATCTAAACGAGGTTCATCACTACATCGAAAAAATAAACCTGACATATTGTTTCTTACCGAAACAATTGTTAGTAGTAAAGCATCGAAATTGGATCTCGATAAATACCGGATACCTAGTTACGAATTGGAACATTCCTTTTATAACAAGCATGATGTCTGTGTATTTTCTCGAGATTCACTTTCAAGTATGAGAATTAAGGCCTACGAGTTGAACTCTAAGCACCATAATTCTATAGCACTGAAAATCTTAGGTGTTAATGAAACTATGTTTATAATAGGATTATACAGATCTCCGAATTCTCCCCCAGGATTTCCCTTTTTCGATTAAATATCGGCTAATCTAGACAAGATTACCACTGTGCTGTGCGTACACCCTTAAATCATGCTCAATGTCATGATTGTACGACATCTGATTGCTTATATCTGACTTTGATTTTTCTATCTTGATAAAGTGTTATTTAGGAAATGTAGTTGAAACAATTACAAGAGAAGGTATAAATATATCGATTTATACTTTTATTTTCTGTCCAAAAAGTCCGTATGTCGAGAACCGTCCCAATAATCCTAAGTTACGTTTGACGAATGTCAACTAGTATCAGAGGATGTATTGTTAGACCCGTTTGACGATAGTCAACTGAGGTCGTCAGTGAAAATCAGAGTGAAAATGAAACAAGCAATTAAGTTCAAAGCTGATTCTAAATTTTATTCTTCATATTCATTTCTTTTATACAATTTTTTGAAGTTTAATTTTAATTTACATAAACCCCACTTAAATCAATCATTATACATTATTTTTAATTATTTATTACAAAAATGCTATGGCAACAATAATGTAAATAGAATTTATGTGAATTTAATTATTTAATATTTTCCCCACAATAAAATGCGAATCATCAAAAAGTATTTAACTTTTTTATTTAAAATTACTTCCAATGTTTTGAAACATAATATCTGGTTCCTAAACCTTTGCTAGTTATAATTGTAAACATATGAAATATTGTTTACTTATTTATTATTGTTTCTGTTTTGATAAAAAGTAATTTCGTCATAAGGGAATTCCTAATGATTTATTTATATCGGTTTTAATTTGGTTAAGTTAGTGAGTGGATGTAGTAGTATCTCTACACCACGGACTACCCCAAAGCAAGACTGGTCATTCTTGGAGACTTTAATATTCATAATAAAGAATGGCTTAAGTATTCATCGCGCACTGACGACGTAGGAAGACAAGCCAAACAGATACTCGCAGATTATCACGGTTTGACGCAAATGAAAGAGTGTCCACATCACATCAAATTATAAATACCACAAAAGTTTTTATTGATTTGATCAGAAGAGACGGATCCAGAAAAAGTTGTATGGTAAGGATAAATAAAAAAAATAGACAAATAAGAATTCATGGATATTAATACGGCCTGTAACGGGGGAATCAACATCCAATAAATTATAATGAAAAATACATCTTTAAATCGAAAATTTTCTTTTGTAACGTGTTACTTATACCCTCAAGATCATTCATCGGTCATAAAAAGTTGATGGTCGACCTCCCTTATTTTTATTTAGCGTATGGTTTTTTTTGTGACACATTAAAAAATTAAACTTAAAAATAGGTAGACTCTTCTATGAAATCTACCTAAAACAATACATGGATACACATTAAATGAACTTACAATCGGTTTGATTGCGTGTCTTTTAAGTAAATTAAAAAGTAAAATATTTGAACATTGGGCAGTACATTTGAACATTAGATGTTTACATCGAGCGAGTCTATCCATGCTACTACATCGGGAGTTGCCAAATGGACGTCTGAGATATTGCCATTGTATCGTCGAATTGGACACACAGTTGCAATGTGTTTTATAGTTTGTTGTGGAGCGCCGCAGTCACACTCAGGGGACTCTGAAATGCCCCACTTGTAGAAAGAATCAGCACAACGTTCATGATTCGTTCTTATTCGGTTTAATGTAGTCCAGGTATGACGTGGCAAATCGAAACCAGGTTGGGTAGAAGTCGGGTTAGTAATAGAAAGGCCAGTTGTGTTGTAATGTTGCCAGGAGGTGTCCCAGGCATCCAAGATATTAAAATCAGTTGCCAGCAGGTTGCTGGCAGTTTTATGTGGAGGCTTTCTTGACTTCAATCGACAACGAGTGTGGTCACCGTAATATTCGTGCAAGGGTAACGTGGTGTTGTTAGTTACCTTTTTATGTTCACGCATGAGAGCATGCGAGCGTCTGAGTGCAGGTGGAGCGATATTGCTTAACACAGGGAGCCAAGGTAAAGGGGTGGATCTGATAGTACCACTTATAGTACGCATCGTAGCATGCAGCTGGCAGTCAACTTTTTGAGTATGTGTGCTATTCAACCAGACTGGTGCGCCATACTCAGCCACTGAGTAAACCAGACTTAGAGCAGTTGTTCGGAGGGTAGCTGGAGTAGCACCCCATGTAGAGCCTGCCAGTTTGTGCAATATATTGTTTCTCGTTTTAAGTTTTTGTGACGTATTTTCTAGGTGGAGTTTAAAAGAAAGAGTTCTATCGAGAGTAATGCCCAGGTACTTTGGCTGTTGATTGTATTTAATGACAGTGCCGTTAAATAACACTGATAGTTCGTGTTTTGCCAGTTTGTTGTTTAAGTGGAAACAGGAGCTCTCGGTTTTACTTAGATTGGGAAATAAACTCCACGTTCGAAAATAGTCATTCATTATCGCTAGGTCAGTTGAGAGCAAATCCTCCAAAACACCCATGTCTTTGTTTTGAGTGGCCAGGGTCCAATCATCAGCGTAACCAAATTTCTTTGATGTTGTGTCAGGAATGTCATGAATGTACAGATTAAAAAGTAATGGCGCCAGGACGGAACCCTGTGGTAAACCATTGTTACGCATTTTAGACCTACTGCAGGAATTATTTAGATGAAATTTGAATACACGATTACTCAGCATGTTGTTAATTAAACGCGAGATGGTGCTACAAGGTATTGCATTGAACAGCTTATATATAATCCCAATTCGCCAGACCGTGTCATATGCTGCAGTAAGATCGATGAATACTGCGCCTGTTTTTAGTTGTTTTTGATACCCAGCTTCGATATAGGATGTTAGAGCGAGCAATTGGTCAGTGCAACTGCGATTGGGACGAAAACCAGCTTGTTCGACTGGGATCTGGTCATTCAATATCGGTGCGATACGATTGTATATGAGCCGTTCTAGCAATTTATAGCAGGTGCTCAAAAGGGCAATCGGGCGATAGCTTCCTGGTTCATTGGATGGTTTACCTGGCTTAAGTATCGCTATCACTTTCGTAGTCTTAAAATGTTTTGGTAGGTTGCCGGTTTCTAGGACATTCGAGAAAAATTTAGTTAGCCACTGTTTTACATTTTTTCCAGCATTCTTAAGAAATTCTGGAAAAATGCCATCGTAGCCAGCTGCTTTTCCGTTTTTTGTTTGGGACAGAGCTGATTCTAGTTCTTCGCTACTAAAAGAGTTCGCATACTTCGATGGAGACGAGCAATTGCGCTTCATTTCTCTTAATTTGCGTTTAATTGTTCTCTTATGAAGGCGATTAATAGAAGCACGAGACATATTTACTATGTGATTTGCGATGTCCTCTGGATTTATTTCATTGTTAGCACGAGTAATTGAGTTTGAGCCACCCAGTTTCCGAAGGAGACTCCATGCTTCCCTGCTTGAATGGGAAAAATCAATGTTTTCAACAGCCTTAATCCACTTTTGTTTTCTCGCGGCGTCCAGTGAGTATATTAAGTCATCAGCCACGCCTGCCTCACCACTACTAAGGTACTCCTCATATAATATATCGCTCTCTTTACTCCAGCCAGGAATATATTCTTCACGAAAGCCTCTTGGGATGCATTTCTTTGCAGTTGAGATGATGGCTCCAACAAATCTATCGTAATTTTTAGGAATGGGTTGGATCCAGCGAATCACTGCATCCAACTTCATCCTATATTTATCCCAATCAGCTTTGTTAAAATTCCATCTAGGTTGAGGAGTAGAGTTAACGAGTGGAGTTTGGATTCCTACCTCAAGAATTACTGGACGATGTTGAGAGCGTGGGAAACCTTGTAAGACAGTCCTAGATATTGGAATAGGGTTACGTTGTTCGTTTTTTGTGGAAAAACAGAGGTCGGGATTGTAATCACGTCGCCATCTTGCAGATCTTAAGGTTTTCAAATCTTTCGCATCATATACCAGGAACATGTTGTTATCATCCGCCCAGTCGGTCAGTTGCACGCCATTGGTATTATTATTTGAGTAGGACCACTGAGTGTGATGGCTATTGAAGTCACCAGCATATATTGCTGGATGATAAAATAATGGTAGAGTAGCAGCTGGCCATCCTCTATTTGGAGGCTTGTATACGTTTACAATTTTCGTGTCCGATATATCAACAACAATAAGATGTATATCGTTGTCCGTTTGTGTAAGTACGTGCGTGCAGTTCACGATTTCTGACTTAACATACGTGGCAGATCCATATGATTGATGGTAAATAGCACTAATTAATTTGTAACCAACAATGTTTCCTCTAGAGGTAAGTTGCGCTTCATCTGCTGCATGCGTTTCTTGCAGAATTATAACGTCGATGTCGTAATCTTTTAATAATCTTTGTAAATGTTCAGTTTTTGACTTGCTTATGCCTTCAATGTTCAATTGCAAAATACGGACTGAAGGTCCAATATTGTTTGTCTTATGGTGCTGAAAAGTACCGTTGTTATTGTGATTTTGATTTTGGTTTTGGTTCATATTTATTTTATTTTTTTTTTTTTTTTTTTTTTTTTTTTTTTTTTGTATCACAGCCAAGAGTTCGAAATGAAATGTTTGGCTACCAAGTTGAAATAGACTATTTGCGTAATCCAGGGTGCAGCACGAGGAGCTTATCTATTTCACACACCCCACCGTCGACCTCCCTTATTTTACTACTTACTACTCCCTTACTAACCAACCTTTTGGCCTTTTATCAAAATAAAATATATTTGTCGATTTATAATTTTTTAAATAATACGTTTTTTAGCCTGAAAATAGGTTTTTCTATGTTTTTTTGGTTGCTGATTACGAATCTGACGTCAGTTTTCCAAAATAGTAACGTGGAAAGCGGAAAATCGAGCAAATTTCACCGAATTTCCAGTTTTAAGGTATTGTTACGAGTTGCACATCATTTTCAATGTTTTTAAGTTCGCTGGCAACGAATTTTCACTCAAAAAGTAAAAATTTTTAAAAAGTATTGGAAAACTGTGAAAATTATTTGGAAAATTGGGAAAATTTTGATTTCAAAGCCATGCAATATATCGTTTTAGTGTTTTTTTGGTCTCTGATATCAAATTTAATATTACCAGTACCAGTACCAGTGTACCAGTACCAGCGCGTGCGTAACTTTTAAAGTTAAAAAAAATACGTATACGCATATTCGTGTTATTTTTCAAAGCATCATGAAAGAACTGATGTGCGTTGTGTATGCTGAAAATACAGTAAAAAATATCTTAAGTGGTTATGCCTACTCTCGAGCAGTACGAGCTCATACTTTGATTCAACTTACTTTAGCACAAATGATCTTCCAAGATTTGTCAATAGTAATCCAGATTTCTTAGATATCGACCTTTTTGATGACGTTTCTCAAATATACTTCAGTGAAGCTGAGAATGCTGATCTAGAATGTTTACTAGCATATGATGTTTTAAATAATATTGTAAAATTATTTGAAGCAAACTTTTCGGAATTAGAGCAACACTGCAAAATTATAGGTATTGTATATCAGAATGGTTTGTATATTACATGACTTCATCGCAGCGGAGAAGTCCGGAAATTGGAACCTGCATTTAAAAACTGTAGAGCTTATGATACCAGTTTTTCATTCTGCTGGTCATATGCCTTATGCAAAGTCGGTTCAATTATATTTGCAAGATATGCTTGATTTAAAATGAAATTACAACATGTCTAATGAGGATTTTGATAAACATACAGCGCGAGGTTATTGAACCATACGTCGAAAAGATAAATATTGGGGAGGTTTATTTACTGATCAAACCATTGAACAGAATGAATTATTAATGAATTATTAATTAATATTATTTATTAATTATTGTAGAAATCCAGATTACATATATAAAATATTTTTCTCCCTCCAAATAAAATATTTTCTTAACATCAACCATAATCAAAAATTAAATAAATAATAGGTTTTACTTTTGAAATCAATTTATAAACTAGAAATTTAAACCAAAACCACAACCAAACCAAAATTTAAACTAAATCATGAACCTTATAAAAAAATGTACAATTTTATCTTGTACTTGTACAAGTGAACATGTATAAAATGACATAAATGTACAAATTTCTATAGATTTAAAAAAATCTTTCCATAATTCAATTTAATATTTCATTAAAGTCAAAACTAGCATTATAATGTCACAATAAATAATGAATTGGTCAAAGATAGTAAGGAAAATAGGATTATTTATGCAAATCAATTTTCTTTTCTAAATACATTAAGCTTATTTTTGATTTTTCGAACATACAATTATGTTATTGTGTTGAAATTAACCAATATAATAATATTATATTTGTTGCTTTTATATATGTTGTATAAATAAGTTATTATATGGATTATCACATCCTTTTTTTTTACCAATGTATAGAATACTATTGTTAGATATGAGAAGACGATTATCAGTTTACATTAAGTGTCTAGACTTTATGAAAAGACAGTTGATTCGGTTGAGTGGTAGTGACAATTGATAAGCATAGTTTTTTCGACCACCAGAAACTTTTGGCTCAATTTTGAAAATTCATTGTAAATATAACGCAACGAAAAAAGTTTAAACGGTAAAATTGTTTCCAGCGAAATGATATTTATCTAGAAGATTTAAATTGCAATCAACTTTACAGATCATTCACAACCCGTCGTTGGATGCTAAGAATTTGTTAAAATTAACTTGTGATTGAAATTTAACTCTTAATTGGAATTTAAGCATTTAAAATTTACACAATTTTTATGAATCAATATTTATATAAACCAATATTTTTATAAATTATTCCCATTTCTATTTGTATTTTCCTAATAAGGCGATTAGCGTGTTTGGTTTTTATGTGATTGCATACTAATTCGTATTCAATTTCTGTTTCAACTGACGTTTTTTCTTAATACAAATTGCTTTCAAGTAATCTAAATTTCATATACCTCACGCTTCACCTACGTTACAGGTATAATATTGTTACATGGTTCCTTAAAATCAAAACACATTTAACACCTTCTACCAAACTTTGAAACTGCTTTAATGTGAAATGAAGTTTTTCTTTACCAAATTAAAACCATCAAAAATCTAAAAAATCAATTGTTTAATGAAATTGACCGACACAAAACTAAACATGTAATTTTCTTACTAAAAAAAAAAATAATTATCTTATATCCTTTTTCTTGTAAGCGTTATCCATTAATATTTAAAGTTTTATGAATTTCTTTATTTTGTTCGCCATAAAAATTTTTATTTCATTAATTAAATTTAATTTATTTTTAATTTCTTGTTCTTTAAAAAAATTTCCTCTTGTTTCCTATTTTTATTGTTCGTAACTTCCTCTAAAAGCTTTTAATGCTTTTTTGTGTTCTTGAAGTTTATTGCTTTACGGTAGGTAGTAGTTTCACATATTTTGAATGTTGAAATACGAAAGTACAATAAAGTAATAACAAAACATTTGAAATAATAATAAAGAAAAGTAGCTAAGAGGAGTATGTCGTATAACACCTTGGAAACAGTGGCGGATTATGCCTTTAAGGGGCCTGAGGCGGAACAAAATTTTGGGGCCAAATTTAAGATTTTACCAAAAATTTTGCAAATGAGTTTGATAGTCTTGTTTCGTAAATAGTCTTATTTCTTAAATAATTTTTTATCCGCTTCAGAACGGAGAAAGATCGTTCCCCACTTGCGTTGCATATCGGCAATGTAAGAAATATTTTTAAAATAGTTTCCACATTGGGAAATGTAGATTGCAGGCCATCAATGATTACCATGTACATCTTAAATGGACAAGTGATGTTCTCTTCTTTTATATATTTTAAAAAATGATGTACTTCAATGATGTCTTTAAAATATTGTACTTCTATATCCCTCGCATATGTATTTGACAATTCTAAAATACACTTGTCAACTTCATCACTGGATACATTTTGATCAAAAAATAATTTAAAATTATTTAAAACAGTTTCATATATGGACGTTCTGGTAGACATTTCAGTGGCAAGTCTATCACAGATCATATTGTGAGTACTTATAATAAACAATTCTCGTCCTACTAGCTGTGTATCATTTGTAGATGATTCATCATACATAATGTTGCGTTTTCTTTTTCGTCCTTCTTTGTAGCTAATATTGTCTGTTAATAAGTTTGCTTGCTTTTCTATGTTCTCAAAATCATTCCGAACATCCCGTATAAATTGTGACAGAGAATTAAACAGTTTTACTCCTTGTAATAAGTTCGTTTGAATATTTTGAAATGATTTTCTAGTACTATAGATTCTTTGCAATAATATATCCCATAGAACGGTTAGTAAGGCAATTCATATTCACCGAAAGAGCTAGCTAATTTTTTAACCTCAACTTTAGTAATCGGTTTTTCGTCTTAATTTTCGCTAATTTGGATAAGAACGCGTTTAATATTTTTGTAATTAAACCGCAAGGCGGATACTGCATCAGCTCTTGCAGACCATATTGTCACTTGTGTCACTTAATTTTTTAATATGTTTGGAATTAGGATCGGAAAAATTATCAATAAGCAACTTCCATCTGTGAGTAGATGAAGAAAAGAATACATATATATTTTGGATAAAGTTAAAATAATACACCGCAGTAGAATTAGCATCTGCAGCATAATTTCCAATTAAAGTAAGCGTATGACTTGTACAAGGAATAAAAATGGCGGTCTCACTTAGAGTTTTAATTCTGGCTTGTAAACCATTATATTTTCCGGCCATATATGTTTGACCGCGACAATTTTTAATATCCAAAGACATATTGTTTAATGTTTTCAAAATAAGTTGTGCTAGATATTCTGAATTGTGATTTTCAATTTGTAAAAATCCAAAAATCGTTCTCTCGCATCGCCAACTTTATCAATGTACCTTAATATAAAACTTAGTTGGTCAGTGTGGTTCACGTCTGGCGTAGAATCAACAATAATTGAATAATATAAAGAGTCCTGAATTTCTTGAATTAGGTGTTCTTTTACTACAGTTCCCATTAAATTTATAAATTCATCGCATGTGGTATGTGATAAATAACTTACATTACGTTTTCCTGGATGGCTGTACCTCTCCAAATGATTTTTAAGAAAATCATCAAATTGGGATAGGTACTCAATGCATGCCATAAAATTTCCTTTTCTGTTCGAATCAATACCTTCTCAATGACCACGAAATGCTAAACCCCAAGAGCTAATAGCTTTACTGTAGCTGCAACTCTTTTTAAAACTTCCCGCCAGTATTTTTGTTGTACTTCAATTTCACGAGCTATTTGAGTATCAATACGTCCAGTTACAGACAATCTTTTTTTCAAATTTTTCAGACAAATTTTTTAGACAATCTTTTTTCCAATCAACATTGATAAAACGAAATATACAACTAAAGCTAAAACACCTATACTATATCAATCATATTATATGGAAACCCTTTTCAAACGTTAATCCAAATGATGAATTTAGCATGTATTGTATAAAAATACATGGATTTTAAGCATACAATAATAGATTTCAATTCTACACGTTAAAATGTTTTCATTTATTTAGTTAAATATGAAATTAATCTAAAATATGTACAATTATATGCTTAAAATTGAGGTTTTCAGTTTAATGCTTTCAATAAATTGTAGGTCTTAAAAGAAATCCAAAATCATTGATGAAAACATAAAACTCAAATATACTTCAAATATCCAAAAAATGCTTATCTGGATTTAGTTTTTATCAATAATTTTGCGATTAATATAATAACAGCCCATTGCAAATAAAGTTTTAGTATTAATATTCATTCGTAACAGTGGAACTTTTCAAAACAAAATGTTTTTTTACTATACAAATTGGAAAACGAATTTGTACATTAAAAAATTATAAAACTATCAAATTAGAATTATTAAAATAAATACATACATGAAAAAAAGTAATACAAATTGACAACCTAACACTTTTACATGTGGGATAGGTCATTCTTGGAGACTTTAATATTCATAATAAAGAATGGCTTAAGTATTCATCGCGCACTGACGACGTAGGAAGACAAGCCAAACAGATACTCGCAGATTATCACGGTTTGACGCAAATGAAAGAGTGTCCACATCACATCAAATTATAAATACCACAAAAGTTTTTATTGATTTGATCAGAAGAGACGGATCCAGAAAAAGTTGTATGGTAAGGATAAATAAAAAAAATAGACAAATAAGAATTCATGGATATTAATACGGCCTGTAACGGGGGAATCAACATCCAATAAATTATAATGAAAAATACATCTTTAAATCGAAAATTTTCTTTTGTAACGTGTTACTTATACCCTCAAGATCATTCATCGGTCATAAAAAGTTGATGGTCGACCTCCCTTATTTTTATTTAGCGTATGGTTTTTTTTGTGACACATTAAAAAATTAAACTTAAAAATAGGTAGACTCTTCTATGAAATCTACCTAAAACAATACATGGATACACATTAAATGAACTTACAATCGGTTTGATTGCGTGTCTTTTAAGTAAATTAAAAAGTAAAATATTTGAACATTGGGCAGTACATTTGAACATTAGATGTTTACATCGAGCGAGTCTATCCATGCTACTACATCGGGAGTTGCCAAATGGACGTCTGAGATATTGCCATTGTATCGTCGAATTGGACACACAGTTGCAATGTGTTTTATAGTTTGTTGTGGAGCGCCGCAGTCACACTCAGGGGACTCTGAAATGCCCCACTTGTAGAAAGAATCAGCACAACGTTCATGATTCGTTCTTATTCGGTTTAATGTAGTCCAGGTATGACGTGGCAAATCGAAACCAGGTTGGGTAGAAGTCGGGTTAGTAATAGAAAGGCCAGTTGTGTTGTAATGTTGCCAGGAGGTGTCCCAGGCATCCAAGATATTAAAATCAGTTGCCAGCAGGTTGCTGGCAGTTTTATGTGGAGGCTTTCTTGACTTCAATCGACAACGAGTGTGGTCACCGTAATATTCGTGCAAGGGTAACGTGGTGTTGTTAGTTACCTTTTTATGTTCACGCATGAGAGCATGCGAGCGTCTGAGTGCAGGTGGAGCGATATTGCTTAACACAGGGAGCCAAGGTAAAGGGGTGGATCTGATAGTACCACTTATAGTACGCATCGTAGCATGCAGCTGGCAGTCAACTTTTTGAGTATGTGTGCTATTCAACCAGACTGGTGCGCCATACTCAGCCACTGAGTAAACCAGACTTAGAGCAGTTGTTCGGAGGGTAGCTGGAGTAGCACCCCATGTAGAGCCTGCCAGTTTGTGCAATATATTGTTTCTCGTTTTAAGTTTTTGTGACGTATTTTCTAGGTGGAGTTTAAAAGAAAGAGTTCTATCGAGAGTAATGCCCAGGTACTTTGGCTGTTGATTGTATTTAATGACAGTGCCGTTAAATAACACTGATAGTTCGTGTTTTGCCAGTTTGTTGTTTAAGTGGAAACAGGAGCTCTCGGTTTTACTTAGATTGGGAAATAAACTCCACGTTCGAAAATAGTCATTCATTATCGCTAGGTCAGTTGAGAGCAAATCCTCCAAAACACCCATGTCTTTGTTTTGAGTGGCCAGGGTCCAATCATCAGCGTAACCAAATTTCTTTGATGTTGTGTCAGGAATGTCATGAATGTACAGATTAAAAAGTAATGGCGCCAGGACGGAACCCTGTGGTAAACCATTGTTACGCATTTTAGACCTACTGCAGGAATTATTTAGATGAAATTTGAATACACGATTACTCAGCATGTTGTTAATTAAACGCGAGATGGTGCTACAAGGTATTGCATTGAACAGCTTATATATAATCCCAATTCGCCAGACCGTGTCATATGCTGCAGTAAGATCGATGAATACTGCGCCTGTTTTTAGTTGTTTTTGATACCCAGCTTCGATATAGGATGTTAGAGCGAGCAATTGGTCAGTGCAACTGCGATTGGGACGAAAACCAGCTTGTTCGACTGGGATCTGGTCATTCAATATCGGTGCGATACGATTGTATATGAGCCGTTCTAGCAATTTATAGCAGGTGCTCAAAAGGGCAATCGGGCGATAGCTTCCTGGTTCATTGGATGGTTTACCTGGCTTAAGTATCGCTATCACTTTCGTAGTCTTAAAATGTTTTGGTAGGTTGCCGGTTTCTAGGACATTCGAGAAAAATTTAGTTAGCCACTGTTTTACATTTTTTCCAGCATTCTTAAGAAATTCTGGAAAAATGCCATCGTAGCCAGCTGCTTTTCCGTTTTTTGTTTGGGACAGAGCTGATTCTAGTTCTTCGCTACTAAAAGAGTTCGCATACTTCGATGGAGACGAGCAATTGCGCTTCATTTCTCTTAATTTGCGTTTAATTGTTCTCTTATGAAGGCGATTAATAGAAGCACGAGACATATTTACTATGTGATTTGCGATGTCCTCTGGATTTATTTCATTGTTAGCACGAGTAATTGAGTTTGAGCCACCCAGTTTCCGAAGGAGACTCCATGCTTCCCTGCTTGAATGGGAAAAATCAATGTTTTCAACAGCCTTAATCCACTTTTGTTTTCTCGCGGCGTCCAGTGAGTATATTAAGTCATCAGCCACGCCTGCCTCACCACTACTAAGGTACTCCTCATATAATATATCGCTCTCTTTACTCCAGCCAGGAATATATTCTTCACGAAAGCCTCTTGGGATGCATTTCTTTGCAGTTGAGATGATGGCTCCAACAAATCTATCGTAATTTTTAGGAATGGGTTGGATCCAGCGAATCACTGCATCCAACTTCATCCTATATTTATCCCAATCAGCTTTGTTAAAATTCCATCTAGGTTGAGGAGTAGAGTTAACGAGTGGAGTTTGGATTCCTACCTCAAGAATTACTGGACGATGTTGAGAGCGTGGGAAACCTTGTAAGACAGTCCTAGATATTGGAATAGGGTTACGTTGTTCGTTTTTTGTGGAAAAACAGAGGTCGGGATTGTAATCACGTCGCCATCTTGCAGATCTTAAGGTTTTCAAATCTTTCGCATCATATACCAGGAACATGTTGTTATCATCCGCCCAGTCGGTCAGTTGCACGCCATTGGTATTATTATTTGAGTAGGACCACTGAGTGTGATGGCTATTGAAGTCACCAGCATATATTGCTGGATGATAAAATAATGGTAGAGTAGCAGCTGGCCATCCTCTATTTGGAGGCTTGTATACGTTTACAATTTTCGTGTCCGATATATCAACAACAATAAGATGTATATCGTTGTCCGTTTGTGTAAGTACGTGCGTGCAGTTCACGATTTCTGACTTAACATACGTGGCAGATCCATATGATTGATGGTAAATAGCACTAATTAATTTGTAACCAACAATGTTTCCTCTAGAGGTAAGTTGCGCTTCATCTGCTGCATGCGTTTCTTGCAGAATTATAACGTCGATGTCGTAATCTTTTAATAATCTTTGTAAATGTTCAGTTTTTGACTTGCTTATGCCTTCAATGTTCAATTGCAAAATACGGACTGAAGGTCCAATATTGTTTGTCTTATGGTGCTGAAAAGTACCGTTGTTATTGTGATTTTGATTTTGGTTTTGGTTCATATTTATTTTATTTTTTTTTTTTTTTTTTTTTTTTTTTTTTTTTTGTATCACAGCCAAGAGTTCGAAATGAAATGTTTGGCTACCAAGTTGAAATAGACTATTTGCGTAATCCAGGGTGCAGCACGAGGAGCTTATCTATTTCACACACCCCACCGTCGACCTCCCTTATTTTACTACTTACTACTCCCTTACTAACCAACCTTTTGGCCTTTTATCAAAATAAAATATATTTGTCGATTTATAATTTTTTAAATAATACGTTTTTTAGCCTGAAAATAGGTTTTTCTATGTTTTTTTGGTTGCTGATTACGAATCTGACGTCAGTTTTCCAAAATAGTAACGTGGAAAGCGGAAAATCGAGCAAATTTCACCGAATTTCCAGTTTTAAGGTATTGTTACGAGTTGCACATCATTTTCAATGTTTTTAAGTTCGCTGGCAACGAATTTTCACTCAAAAAGTAAAAATTTTTAAAAAGTATTGGAAAACTGTGAAAATTATTTGGAAAATTGGGAAAATTTTGATTTCAAAGCCATGCAATATATCGTTTTAGTGTTTTTTTGGTCTCTGATATCAAATTTAATATTACCAGTACCAGTACCAGTGTACCAGTACCAGCGCGTGCGTAACTTTTAAAGTTAAAAAAAATACGTATACGCATATTCGTGTTATTTTTCAAAGCATCATGAAAGAACTGATGTGCGTTGTGTATGCTGAAAATACAGTAAAAAATATCTTAAGTGGTTATGCCTACTCTCGAGCAGTACGAGCTCATACTTTGATTCAACTTACTTTAGCACAAATGATCTTCCAAGATTTGTCAATAGTAATCCAGATTTCTTAGATATCGACCTTTTTGATGACGTTTCTCAAATATACTTCAGTGAAGCTGAGAATGCTGATCTAGAATGTTTACTAGCATATGATGTTTTAAATAATATTGTAAAATTATTTGAAGCAAACTTTTCGGAATTAGAGCAACACTGCAAAATTATAGGTATTGTATATCAGAATGGTTTGTATATTACATGACTTCATCGCAGCGGAGAAGTCCGGAAATTGGAACCTGCATTTAAAAACTGTAGAGCTTATGATACCAGTTTTTCATTCTGCTGGTCATATGCCTTATGCAAAGTCGGTTCAATTATATTTGCAAGATATGCTTGATTTAAAATGAAATTACAACATGTCTAATGAGGATTTTGATAAACATACAGCGCGAGGTTATTGAACCATACGTCGAAAAGATAAATATTGGGGAGGTTTATTTACTGATCAAACCATTGAACAGAATGAATTATTAATGAATTATTAATTAATATTATTTATTAATTATTGTAGAAATCCAGATTACATATATAAAATATTTTTCTCCCTCCAAATAAAATATTTTCTTAACATCAACCATAATCAAAAATTAAATAAATAATAGGTTTTACTTTTGAAATCAATTTATAAACTAGAAATTTAAACCAAAACCACAACCAAACCAAAATTTAAACTAAATCATGAACCTTATAAAAAAATGTACAATTTTATCTTGTACTTGTACAAGTGAACATGTATAAAATGACATAAATGTACAAATTTCTATAGATTTAAAAAAATCTTTCCATAATTCAATTTAATATTTCATTAAAGTCAAAACTAGCATTATAATGTCACAATAAATAATGAATTGGTCAAAGATAGTAAGGAAAATAGGATTATTTATGCAAATCAATTTTCTTTTCTAAATACATTAAGCTTATTTTTGATTTTTCGAACATACAATTATGTTATTGTGTTGAAATTAACCAATATAATAATATTATATTTGTTGCTTTTATATATGTTGTATAAATAAGTTATTATATGGATTATCACATCCTTTTTTTTTACCAATGTATAGAATACTATTGTTAGATATGAGAAGACGATTATCAGTTTACATTAAGTGTCTAGACTTTATGAAAAGACAGTTGATTCGGTTGAGTGGTAGTGACAATTGATAAGCATAGTTTTTTCGACCACCAGAAACTTTTGGCTCAATTTTGAAAATTCATTGTAAATATAACGCAACGAAAAAAGTTTAAACGGTAAAATTGTTTCCAGCGAAATGATATTTATCTAGAAGATTTAAATTGCAATCAACTTTACAGATCATTCACAACCCGTCGTTGGATGCTAAGAATTTGTTAAAATTAACTTGTGATTGAAATTTAACTCTTAATTGGAATTTAAGCATTTAAAATTTACACAATTTTTATGAATCAATATTTATATAAACCAATATTTTTATAAATTATTCCCATTTCTATTTGTATTTTCCTAATAAGGCGATTAGCGTGTTTGGTTTTTATGTGATTGCATACTAATTCGTATTCAATTTCTGTTTCAACTGACGTTTTTTCTTAATACAAATTGCTTTCAAGTAATCTAAATTTCATATACCTCACGCTTCACCTACGTTACAGGTATAATATTGTTACATGGTTCCTTAAAATCAAAACACATTTAACACCTTCTACCAAACTTTGAAACTGCTTTAATGTGAAATGAAGTTTTTCTTTACCAAATTAAAACCATCAAAAATCTAAAAAATCAATTGTTTAATGAAATTGACCGACACAAAACTAAACATGTAATTTTCTTACTAAAAAAAAAAATAATTATCTTATATCCTTTTTCTTGTAAGCGTTATCCATTATATTTAAAGTTTTATGAATTTCTTTATTTTGTTCGCCATAAAAATTTTTATTTCATTAATTAAATTTAATTTATTTTTAATTTCTTGTTCTTTAAAAAATTTCCTCTTGTTTCCTATTTTTATTGTTCGTAACTTCCTCTAAAAGCTTTTAATGCTTTTTTGTGTTCTTGAAGTTTATTGCTTTACGGTAGGTAGTAGTTTCACATATTTTGAATGTTGAAATACGAAAGTACAATAAAGTAATAACAAAACATTTGAAATAATAATAAAGAAAAAGTAGCTAAGAGGAGTATGTCGTATAACACCTTGGAAACAGTGGCGGATTATGCCTTTAAGGGGCCTGAGGCGGAACAAAATTTTGGGGCCAAATTTAAGATTTTACCAAAATTTTTGCAAATGAGTTTGATAGTCTTGTTTCGTAAATAGTCTTATTTCTTAAATAATTTTTTATCCGCTTCAGAACGGAGAAAGATCGTTCCCCACTTGCGTTGCATATCGGCAATGTAAGAAATATTTTTAAAATAGTTTCCACATTGGGAAATGTAGATTGCAGGCCATCAATGATTACCATGTACATCTTAAATGGACAAGTGATGTTCTCTTCTTTTATATATTTTAAAAAATGATGTACTTCAATGATGTCTTTAAAATATTGTACTTCTATATCCCTCGCATATGTATTTGACAATTCTAAAATACACTTGTCAACTTCATCACTGGATACATTTTGATCAAAAAATAATTTAAAATTATTTAAAACAGTTTCATATATGGACGTTCTGGTAGACATTTCAGTGGCAAGTCTATCACAGATCATATTGTGAGTACTTATAATAAACAATTCTCGTCCTACTAGCTGTGTATCATTTGTAGATGATTCATCATACATAATGTTGCGTTTTCTTTTTCGTCCTTCTTTGTAGCTAATATTGTCTGTTAATAAGTTTGCTTGCTTTTCTATGTTCTCAAAATCATTCCGAACATCCCGTATAAATTGTGACAGAGAATTAAACAGTTTTACTCCTTGTAATAAGTTCGTTTGAATATTTTGAAATGATTTTCTAGTACTATAGATTCTTTGCAATAATATATCCCATAGAACGGTTAGTAAGGCAATTCATATTCACCGAAAGAGCTAGCTAATTTTTTAACCTCAACTTTAGTAATCGGTTTTTCGTCTTAATTTTCGCTAATTTGGATAAGAACGCGTTTAATATTTTTGTAATTAAACCGCAAGGCGGATACTGCATCAGCTCTTGCAGACCATATTGTCACTTGTGTCACTTAATTTTTTAATATGTTTGGAATTAGGATCGGAAAAATTATCAATAAGCAACTTCCATCTGTGAGTAGATGAAGAAAAGAATACATATATATTTTGGATAAAGTTAAAATAATACACCGCAGTAGAATTAGCATCTGCAGCATAATTTCCAATTAAAGTAAGCGTATGACTTGTACAAGGAATAAAAATGGCGGTCTCACTTAGAGTTTTAATTCTGGCTTGTAAACCATTATATTTTCCGGCCATATATGTTTGACCGCGACAATTTTTAATATCCAAAGACATATTGTTTAATGTTTTCAAAATAAGTTGTGCTAGATATTCTGAATTGTGATTTTCAATTTGTAAAAATCCAAAAATCGTTCTCTCGCATCGCCAACTTTATCAATGTACCTTAATATAAAACTTAGTTGGTCAGTGTGGTTCACGTCTGGCGTAGAATCAACAATAATTGAATAATATAAAGAGTCCTGAATTTCTTGAATTAGGTGTTCTTTTACTACAGTTCCCATTAAATTTATAAATTCATCGCATGTGGTATGTGATAAATAACTTACATTACGTTTTCCTGGATGGCTGTACCTCTCCAAATGATTTTTAAGAAAATCATCAAATTGGGATAGGTACTCAATGCATGCCATAAAATTTCCTTTTCTGTTCGAATCAATACCTTCTCAATGACCACGAAATGCTAAACCCCAAGAGCTAATAGCTTTACTGTAGCTGCAACTCTTTTTAAAACTTCCCGCCAGTATTTTTGTTGTACTTCAATTTCACGAGCTATTTGAGTATCAATACGTCCAGTTACAGACAATCTTTTTTTCAAATTTTTCAGACAAATTTTTTAGACAATCTTTTTTCCAATCAACATTGATAAAACGAAATATACAACTAAAGCTAAAACACCTATACTATATCAATCATATTATATGGAAACCCTTTTCAAACGTTAATCCAAATGATGAATTTAGCATGTATTGTATAAAAATACATGGATTTTAAGCATACAATAATAGATTTCAATTCTACACGTTAAAATGTTTTCATTTATTTAGTTAAATATGAAATTAATCTAAAATATGTACAATTATATGCTTAAAATTGAGGTTTTCAGTTTAATGCTTTCAATAAATTGTAGGTCTTAAAAGAAATCCAAAATCATTGATGAAAACATAAAACTCAAATATACTTCAAATATCCAAAAAATGCTTATCTGGATTTAGTTTTTATCAATAATTTTGCGATTAATATAATAACAGCCCATTGCAAATAAAGTTTTAGTATTAATATTCATTCGTAACAGTGGAACTTTTCAAAACAAAATGTTTTTTTACTATACAAATTGGAAAACGAATTTGTACATTAAAAAATTATAAAACTATCAAATTAGAATTATTAAAATAAATACATACATGAAAAAAAGTAATACAAATTGACAACCTAACACTTTTACATGTGGGATAATATAAAAAAAATCTTTAGGTTTAAAAACTTTGGTTGAATGAACGCAGTCATCTGATATTTGAATACCTATAAAATATCAATACTATTTGTAGCGCGGGGGCCCCTGTGCATGTGGGGCCCGAGGCGGCCGCCTCTTCCGCCTCTATGGTAATCCGCCACTGCTTGGAAACCAGACAGCACTTGGATTCTTTTGCCGAATCTTTTGCCGAAAAAACGTGCTTTTTATTGCCAAGTTTTATTTAAAAGTTTACTTAAATCAACAAACTTTCTTGTAAGACTTATGTCAAAAGTTTTTCATATAAAAGAGATTAATTTTAATATTCAACAAAAATATTAAATATTCCTATTTTGTGCACAACAAACTTTATAATTACATAAATTTTGTTTTATAAAAAATTAAGTGAACATTGTTAGAAGACATCGTAACTAACATAGTTTAGTTCAAGTATAAAAGTGTATAAGTTTATTGATTTAATTTTTTTTGTTTGAATTTATTTATCATGGTTGCTATAGTTAGATGTTTTCTTTAAACTCGAAAAGTTGACGAGCTGTATAATCATTTAAGAGTTAAAACGTGAAGATTAAAGCTGAATTTCAACCACAAATTTATTTTAATTTTATTCTATACGCTTCAACGTTTAATCGTTCAATGAAATATTCGTTCTAAATTTTTATATCGTGCATGATATTTGAAAGCAGATGTGTCATCCACGAAGAAACGTCAACTGTAAAACTAATAATTCCATGAATATAATATTTTAGTACTCGTTAGAGTACGAGTAGTGCCTATTTCTTCAGATAGCAAACATTTTGTAGAATAAATTCTTATCACAGTATACATACACAAATAGAATAAAAATCTAAAAGCTCTATCGGTTTTTCCTCTTTCAAAACTTTTTGTTGTTTCATTTTTAGTTTAGCTGTAAGTAGCTATAAGTATGCTTATGTTAAAAAATAATCAAAATTCTTGAAACTTTTCAAGTGAGAAATTTGTAAAGATAATTTTTTTAATTTAAATTAAATCATTAGGTTTAGTAGTGTTTTATCAAGAGATGAATCAATATGTAGTACTAAAAATAATCGCTCCTATTTTGCATACTATATTGGCTTGTAAATTGGAAAACACTATATGGGATGATCACCTATTTACATCTAATCGATTAAATTAAGTTTTAAAGTGAAACTGTACCATAAAATTGAGTGAATTGAAATTAATAGATATATGGATGATACTGCATTGAGTGGAAGTTAGATTTTAATATAGAGGCTGGCTGCTAGTGGCGTTGAATTATTCAGGAGATGAGTATGATGATACGAGATGTTGTATCCAATATTATGAGTTACTTTGAATGCGTTGATTAAGCTGAATCTTCATTATGATTTAACAATTATAATGTTCACGTAAAGTAAACACAAAAGGCAGCAGATAAAATGTTGTTGTAACAACCTTATCATGAATTCAATTTATTTCCAAACTTCTTCAGGTACACTAGCTTCACATTCACTAATGGTCTTGAACCATTATTAAGTAGCACAAATATAAATTAAATTCTCTCAAAACACAATAACATTTTAGAGTTTAATTGTATGTATAAATAGATTATACAAGTTACATGAAATTTGTCTTATTGTATTAATCAAATTGATGGCGAGCCGATGAAATATAATTTACATAGAGAATTACATTTTTAATTTAACAAGAAAATTAAGAACTCGAAACTATTTGGAAAAAACAAAATCTAAATAATAATAATATATTTTTTGTTTTTTTATTAAATGTTAACGAAATCATCGCCTGCTAAACTTTAAATTTTGAGAAATGATTTTAGTTTTAATGTTCGCCACAGATATGAGGGACACTTGTTGGCACTCTACGTTCCTATATGACAAAACATATACAGCAAAAAAAAAATGTTATACTTATGTTGTTTTAATTTTTAAAACGGATCTTAATTTTTAATTTTTTTTGAATTTGCTTTTATTTTTATAGCAAATCGAATTTCAACAAGTTTTATACTTTTTGAAAAAAAAAAAAAACAAATAAAAATTAAATTTCTTTGTAACCCTAAGCGTTTACTTAATCTTTTCGTTTCTGATATTAATGTATGTAATTATATAACACAATATGTAAATTCGTTTATTCACATACGTTCGTAGACATAATCAAAATAACTCATGCACATCATATTCAATTACGTTATAACTCGTCGACAATAAATTAAAAATTCCGAATATAACTGAAATCATTTTATCAAATTATTCCAAGAAACATAACAGAAATTTTTGAAATGTTTTTTTTTTTTTTGAATTTTAATAAAATAAAACAAACTTCTTAAATATTATGTAAGTAAAAAAAAAAATTGACATATGATTTGCTAGTTCTTCTCTAAATGCTGTATTCTTTTACCCGACAAAATTTTAATATGAACAAACAAGAATGTAAGATGTTTTTAAATACGAAATGTAAAAATATTTTTTATTAAAATTTAATTATTCAAAGAATAAGGAAAACTCAACGATGTAAAATTACAAAAAAGAAAGAAATTACAAACAGGATGTATTGTTTTGATTATAGCTTAAAACATATTTTTGTATGAGTAAACCGTAAAATTCACTTTTGCGATTCAAAAATTGTACATAAAGCAGGCCTTTTTTTCTATTGAAATAACAATGCTACAAGTGAAATAACAATGCCTAAAATTGGAATAAAAATGCCTAAAGTTATTATATTACTATTATTTCGAAAAACTTTTTCGATAATAGTATATTTTTCAACGATGTAGAAAACAACATATTTTGAAGCGAGAGGACAGTTTATCAGCCGAGGCGATAGCCGAGGTTGGTAATGGTCGCGAGATTCAAAATATGATTTTCGGCGAGTAGAAAACTGTACTTTTTCTACTACTTTTTTAAAAATTATTATTAATTATTAAGCATTTTCATTTAAAATTACATACAATTCAAATTTTAAAACATATAAACATCCAAACAAAATCTGTAAATTTATATTTCTGCTATTAAAATATAGATGACTCAATATGAATAAATTATCCGATTTCTATGTTATAAATAAAACCGTCTTTAGTTACAAGCCTGATTGTCCTTTCGTACAAAAAAATCGTCAACATACATATACATATATTTATTCTATTTACACTACAAAATTCTATAATTTTATTCTATTTGGTCTATAATGTCCCTAAAATCATTAAATAACACATCTTTAAAGGTTTATTGTTTTTTGCATTTCGCGTCTAGTAGGCTTATAACTAAAAACGGTTTTCTAATAAACAAAATCAAATTTAAAATTTTTATTATTATTTTTAAAATAAAAACAACAGTTTTGATTTAGTTTTTGGATGGAGATGTCGTTACGTAAATTCCTGATATATTTTAAAACAACGTAAAATATTTTATGTAAATAAATAATTTTTTCGTTTTTCTTAAATAAATAGGTGAAATCATTTTTTTTTAAATATCTTAACACCAACTGTTTGTTACCATACTATTTAAAAAGAATATGTGAATCTTATATAGTTAACTATTATATTATTTTTACATTTTTAATGTAAATTGTCCGTAAATAATTCTAAAATTAATTAACGTTATCTTCCCAAGAAAGACAAATTAACACTAACAAAATTATTTCATTCAATTAATTGATTCTCTTAACGGGTGTTCTAGGATGATTTATTCTAGTTAAGAAATTAGAAAATAGATGGCTTTTAAAAAATTACTTTCGTCACTAGGTACGAAAGCAATTTGTATAGGTTTTTTTATCACTGGTGACGAGAAAGAAATTTTCGATGCAATGAACAAACATCGAAAGTAGTTTTTTTAAGTTAGGTAGTAGAAAAAATAATTTTCGAAAAAATATTTTACTATTTTGTGTAAATATATGTATTTTTATTTATGCAAATAATACAGAATCTTACTCGTACAAAAAATCTTGTATGCAATTCAGGCATAAATTATCTTTTTCGCTTTCGAGTGATTGTTTCTCTCGGCTAACGCCTCGAGCAACAATTTCACTCTCAAGCGGAAAAGACATACTTTATGCCCTTAATCCATAAATTGCTATTTTTCAAAACAAACTGTAATAACAAATTATTATGTAGGACCTAGATGTATAATAGGAATAGTTCTTGATTTCCATAGAAAAACTTTAATTTAGATCAAAACACGTTTTCCATTAATCTTTTAAGTCTAATTAAATTTTATTGTTGCAAAAGGAAAACAATTCAGTTCAAATATGGTAATAAACAAAAATTTTACTAATTAAACTTTTAAGTTTCAAATGATATGAATATGAATATTATCAGAAAAATAGAAAAATAAAAACTTTCTATAACTAAATTTTTGCCTTATAATTTTTGGTAACTACTTCAGTTGAGTCTTGATTACAGGAGAAAAAAAACATATGTTGTTAGTTTTGTATTTTTGAACAGTTAGAATAGAATAAAACAAATAAGTTATCTTCGTGACCTAGTAGATATACTTTTTACAGTATATAGTATATACTTCAGTGTATAGAATTAAGGCAATGTGCCGGTAAAATATAAGATAAAAATCAGAGTCAAACTTTTGTTATAAGGATTTTGAAAAGACTTTGGACTAACACCACTCACGAAAGATAGTCATGTCTAACTTCTACTTTTGTAAGGTTCTTCAAAGCTTTGTTGATATCATTATCTTGGTATTTAAACAGCTTTTGAGTTAAGAACTGTTTATCCGACTTGATAATATCAACTTTGCAAATAAGAACCGTCAAGCTTTTTTGTATACTTGAATAATGTATTAAAATGTAATCCTATAATGTATTAAAATTTAATTTTCTATGAGCGCAATATGTAGATTATTCCAATAGATCATAAACCATTTGGACAAAAGTTAATTTTAAAGTAACCCATCCGAGATTCAGAGTGAAACTAGGTCCAACTTATGAATTTTTCAAAAGTATTTGCCCGGTCTGTGATATTGTCAATTCAAATTGCTTTATGAACTTTTGTTCTTATTTTTGATAGAAGAATTCCTATTGGCTAAAGTTGCTTTTAAAGTATTTTCCTAAAACGGAAAGTAGGAAGCTTTCCTAAAAAGAGTGCAAGTAAAATAATTGATTAGGTGCTCCTTCTTTTTCTATGGTTCTTATATCTTAATAAAATGTTTTTTGTACGAGTGTAAAATGTAATTTTACGCTTCAAAGATTGAGTGTAAAGCAGGATATTTTTACAATTGAAATAACAATACGTAAAAATATGGAGGGGCTGAAATCTCACAGCTCTGAGATATCAAGACTTCGGTCTGGGTTAAGGATTTTGATATAGTTTTCGGCAAAAAACTTTTATGAGGACATGGTTTTTAGTTTTGGGCAGCGATGTATATCAAACATAACTCTTTGTTAAAATACATGTATTTTTTTTATCTCTGTTTAGAAATTTATTGCAAAACTAACACGAAACATCAATACGTTGCCGGAAAATCTTAACAGATCATAAATTAACATAATTTAGTGAAAAGATGATACAATCAACAACCTACTCAAAAACCTCTCCATTTAGCGTTTCGAGAAAATATTAAAAAATCACAAATTCATATTTCTTTCAAAATTCCAAAAATATTGTAAAAATTAAATAAAATGAAGCTTTTTTCAAAATTCTAATATATTCAAAAATTATTACAAAATCAAAGATTAAACTTTTTTCAATAACTCTGAAAATATTGCAAAAATTATAACAAAATCAAAAATTGAAACTTTTTTCAAAATTCCAAAAATATTCCAAAAATTAGAATAAATCAAATATTTAAACTTTTTCTAAATCCTAATAATATTACAAAAACTCTTAAAAATTCAAAAATTCAAACTTTTTCCAAAATTCTAAAAAAATACCAAAAATTATAACAATATCAAAAATTAAAACTTTCTTCAAAATTATAATAAAATCAAAAATTTAAATTTTTCAAAATTCTAAAAATATTCCAAAAATTCTTACAAAAACTGAAACTTTTTTCAAAATTCTAAAAATATGTATAAGTATATAAAATTCAAAAATTCTATTTTTTTTTCAAAATTCTAAAAATATTGCAAAAATTATAATATAATCAAACATTAAAACTTTTTCTAAAATTCTAAAAATATTTCAAAAATTAAAACAAAATCAAAAATTCAAACAGAAAATACAAAAATACAAACCAAAAATATTTCAAAAACTATAACAAATTCAAAAATTTCCATGTCACATTTACGTCATAAAACAGCTAAATTTTTTTCCAAAAATTTGGCTAAAAAAATAAAAGAAATCATTTTTTTGACATACTTGACAATATTTTTTTGACAAACTTATACAATAAAATTCCAATTTCAATTCCAATAATAATATCATTTTCATTTCATACAAATAACTAATTTTATTATTTTCTAAGAAAATAAATGAAAATCATTCTTTCGACACACTTGACATTATTTTGTTGACAAACTTGTTGCCATAATTCTCTATAATAATAATAAAATTTCATGTCATACAAATAATTTACCCAAAAAATTGGGTAAAAAATAAATAAACCGCAATAAAATCTTTCTTTTCACACACTTGACAGCATTTTTTTGACAAACTTACAATGCCATAATTCTCAATAATAAAAATTAAATTTCATGTCATACAAATAATTAATTTTATTTTTTACCAAAAAATTCTTTAAAATAATAAATAAAAATCTCTCTTTTGACACACTTGACATCAATTTTTTGACATACTTATAATGCAATATTCTAGTTTTTGGTCTCACATAACAATCCCGACCATCAAGATTTCTACAAATTCAATGTTTCTTATTCGTAATCACTTAAAATGAACGTTTTTTAAGCTAAAACTATGCAAACTTCATTGTTTTGACACACTTGACGATTTTTTGACACACTTCAGGTACAGTCATCGAACACATCGTCTTTTCGGCTCTTCTCATTGAGTAAACCGATTTTTAGAAATGTTTAGGAGTTTTTTGAATCCGTCCAGCGGTTTTGTAGATTTCGTCGGTTGTGACGGCCAGCCGGCCGGCAGACAGATGTACATTTTATTTTGCCTTTTTAGAATCAGTAAGTCCTAAAACGTCAAGAAATGCCAAAAAGTGGGGTAAGAATTTCACTTTTAGCTCATGAATGTAATACCTAGGTTTTTTCAGAACCGAACTAGTTATTATTTACGCCCTAAAACCTAAATATTTCCGAAACCATATTCAAAGGTCAAATGAAAAAAATACAAAATGTCTATTTCCAAAAAAACAAACAAATGTATATGGGTAGTTCTACAAACAAAGGAATTTTGGAATGCTTTGCTTATTTCGTATATTAATATGAAAAAAAATTTTTTTACAAATGAAATTTGTAAACCTTAACTATGTCTAGCTGGTCACCCAAAATAAACGCGTTTCGAAATATATTTCTTAGAAAAAAAATTATTCAAAACGTAAAATTATCAGTCCCCTGGCATGTCCATCTTTGAAAGTCAAAGCTGGTAAACTAAATAATCAATGATTCTAAGTGTGTAGAGACAAATTTACACTGCAGTTATAATTTTGAATAATAATGCGTTAAAAATGTGTAAATAATCATAACATTACTCTATATTTCATATAAGATATATCCTATTAAAGTTTGTCCCACGAATTTGTTATTATTCTCCTGCTCAATCAAAACACATTGAAAATATTGGAAATTCATATTTCTATCAAGTTATCGCTAGTCACAGGAATCAATTAAAGTTCAATAAATATAATATTGCAAGTGTTTTACTTAGTACGAGGTTTTATCAATCAAAACAGTCATCATTACTAGCAAGATCGTGTTTTGCCCAGTCAAATTATCAGTCCTCTGGCAAGTATTTTCGTAAAAAGTATTTTAATTACAGGTAATTTTGTAGTTTTATACGACGTGAATAATGAATATGTATTGCCTTGGTATAGAATCCGTTTATTTTTTTTTAGACGTAATTTTGTCATTTTTAAGCGAAATACTTATAAATTCTCAGTCCCCTGGTTCTCAGTCATATGTATACTTGACTGCGTTCCAATTGATGCTAAATTGTACTAAACGTGCTAAATCAATTAAGTCAACTTTTTATTTGACTGAATCAATATTTTCTTCTAAATAATTGTAAAGAAATAGATGTTTTCATCAATCATTCGACAACTTAATTACATAAAGTAAATTTAAAATTTGGCGATTTCGATAAATTAAATTTAGATTTAGCAGTTTAGTGCAATTTAGAAGCTAATTGGAACCTAGTGTTAGCAATACGATAGAATAAACACAACCGAAAAACAAAATGTTTTAAATAAATTAATATAGAAATTTAAAAAAAAGTGGTTGCTATAGAAATTTAGGAAAATAAATATCAAACGATAAACTACTTGGATTAAACAATTTCCTCAAAAAATATTTTACTGTTTTGTGTAAATATGTGTATTTAATTTATGCAAATAATATAGAATTTACTCGTACAAAAAATCTTGTATGCAATGTAATAAAGTATCTTTTTTGTTTTCAAGTGTTAGTTGTTAGCAATTTCACTCTCTAGCAAAAACAGACCTATTTTGCGGCCTTAATACATAAAAAGCGATTTCAAAATACTTTTAGTAATTCTGATTATAATTTACTTTTGGTAATTTTTGTACATGTGACTTTGCATTTTATGATGTTTCGTGTATTCAAATTTTTGGACGTGATCGGTGAAATATTATTTTTTAGGAATGGACAATTAAACAATTTAAAGTATACCACATAATAAAATACGACATAGGCAATATCTCATGATATGATGATGGTAATTAAAATAAAATAAGATATAAAAGGAAAGTTTTATAAAAATTTAGCAAGATCAAAAGTAAAATTGGGTTGTCAATAATCATAGTGCTAATGGCATTTCTCTTGACCTTAGGACACATGGTCTTCCTTAAGAATGAAAACTTATATATAAAGTAATATGAAATACTGTTTCTTCGAGCAAGCACTCCTGAGAGACCTTGGCTAGTGAGTAAATTCCTCTGAATTGAGTAAATCCAAATTTTGGTATTGAAATAAAAATTATTAAATATCTATATATTATCTCTGTTTAGGAACTAGCTTTGAACTGACATCTCTCTGTGTTAGTGGGCGAAACCATTTTTATATTTTGGTTTTGCCATTTGATTATTTATTTTTAAACTTTAAGTTTAAGTATAACAAAAAAATCTACGTAATAATGAAGCCGAATGCTTTAGTAATCTATCATTTTAAATCTTCCAACAATTCCATATTCTATTAAAATTGGAGGATTTTTTTCTTTAATCATACAAATCAATCACCTACTTATCCTTACACGCAAAAACACTACAATAATTTGAAATAAAAACATCACATAAAATCAATTTAACTACAAGTAGATACATCACTTTAACATAACATCCTCGTCCATCTATCTATCTGTATCAACATAACACACTTAAAATCAGAACAACTAATAAAACAATTTTTTTTCTGTTGTCTTGTATTACATTATCCATTGTTGTCATTAGAATCAGAAATAAAAAATAAAAAGAATCTAAATTTATATTTTCTTTAAGACTTTTCTTTTATTATGTTCTACAAATTGATAAAAAAAATAAATAAATAAATTGAGGAAAAACTGTAATGAAAGTAAACACTCGAAACAAAAACAAAATCCATCTTATAGATTGGAAAACTGAATGAAACTATAAAAATTCAACAAAACAAGATCGGAAAAAGCAGGAAATAAATAAATATAAGAACAAAACAATAAAAACTTAAATTCAAACGGAATTGAAAATTTCTTATATGTTTTTGTTTTAGTTGGAAAATTCTTCACATATATTAAGAAAATAAAACATAACAAAAATAAGAGTAAAATATAGTATTGATTTAATTTAATCTAAGAGAAAGAATTTTGAAAAAAGCATACACTGTTAAAGATAGTGTTGTATTTAGAAATTATTGCCTTTATTGTCTAACAATTTATATTATCAAAATTTAGTTTCGGCTGAGAGAGCTCAAGTTTAGACAACATTTTTTATCATCAGTGTAAATGAGTGCACATTTCCTTGTTTATTTCATCTGAGTTTTCATCTGATTCATATGTATAATTTTAATTTGGTTCTTGATTATACAAACTTGTTTTGTAGTTTTGTATATGTTTTTTTAAAACACTTTTCTGTATGATTCTTTTCCTATTTGTATTAATTTGTTTTGGTCTTCAAACTATAATATTTATTTAACTCAAAATTCGCCTCTTTCGAATCGCCTCTTTTTTAGTTTTGTTTCTTCATTATAAAAAATAGTTAAACATATTTTTAGGTTTTCTTTTTTGGTATCCATATCCAATATAGCTTAAAGCGGATCTTTGATAAATTTACATTTCTTGTATAAACACCAATCAATGACGGTAAATATATAATTATAATTCACTAGACATGGATTTTGAATATATTTTGAATTTTTAAGGACTTTTATGAGCAATTTAACTCAAGTTCCCGCATGGTGATTTCAGTTTTTATTGGTTTGTAAATTTTTTTATTTTTAATTGACATAAAAATTAACGTGAGACATCACATAGCAGTGAGACTTCACTAGCCAACATGCGAATGAACGAATCAATGGCAACCCCATTTTAGTTTTGTTCCTGCAAATTTTAATTTGTGTTTTGGTTTATTTTATTTTTATTTTTTCTATATTCTATCATGAAAATATGAAGGGGCTGAAATCTCACAACTCTGAGGACATGGTTTTTAGTTACACTTAGCAAACTACTCAAAAACCTCTCCATTTAGTGTTTCGAGAAAATATTACAAAATCACAAATTCATATTTCTTTCAAAATTCCAAAAACATTGTGAAAATTAAATAAAATCAAACTTTTTCCAAAATTCTAAAAATATTCTAAAAATTATTACAAAATCAAAGATTAAACTTTTTTCAAAAATTCTGAAAATATTGCAAAAATTATACAAAATCAAAAATTGAAACTTTTTCAAAATTCCAAAAATATTCCAAAATTAGAATTAAATCAAATATTTAAACTGTTTCTAAATTCTAATAATATTCCAAAAATTCTTAAAAATTCAAAAATTCAAACATTTTCCAAAACTAAAAATATTGCAAAAATTATAACAATATCGAAAATTGAAACTTTTTTTAAAATTATAAAAATTAAAATAAAATAAAAAATTTAAATTTTTCAAAATTCTAAAAATATTCCAAAAATTCTTACAAAATCAAAAATTGAAACTTTTTCAAAATACCAAAAATATTCAAAAACTATAACAAATTAAAAAATTTCAATTTCATCCAATTTCATTTTCATTTTCAGCAAACTATTCAAAATCCTTCAATTTAGCGATTCGAGAAAATATTACATAAGCACAAATTCATATTTCTTTCAAAATTCCAAAAATATTGTAATAAAATTAAACTTTTTAGAATGTTGAAAAAATTATAACAATATCAAAAATAGAAACTTTTTCCAAAATTATAAAAATTTTAATAAAATCAAAAATTCAAATTTTTCAAAATTCTAAAAATATTCCAAACATTATTACAAAATCAAAAATTGAAACTTTTTTCAAAATTCCAAAAATATTTCAAAAACTATAATAAATTCAAAAATGTCCATATGCAATTTCATTTTCAATTACTTTTACGTCATAAAAACAGCTACATTTTTTTTCCCAAAACATTGGCTAAAAAATCAATGAAATCATTTTTTGACACGCTTGACATTATTTTTTTGACAAACTTATAATGCCATAATTCTCTATAATAATAATATATTTTCATGTCATACAAATTATTAATTTTATTTTTTTCCAAAAAATTGGGTAAAAAAATAAATAAAAATCTTTCTTTTGACACACTTGACAACATTTTTTTGACAAACTTATAATGCAATAATCTAGATTTCGGTCTCACATACCAATCCCGACCATCAAGATTTCTCGAAGCTCAATGTTCCTACTCGTAATCACTTAAAATGAATGTTTTTAAGCAAAAAATATGCAAATTTCCTTGTTTTGACACACTTGACGATTTTTTTTGACTCCCTTCCGGTACCGTTATCGAACACAGCGTCCTTTTGGACCTGTTCCTTGGGTATACCTATTTTTAGAAAAAAATTTTTTGAAATCCCTCCAGTGGTTTTCCCTGCAGCGTAGGTAATGACGGCTGGGCAGGCAGACATACATGTTTTTTCTGCTTTTTTAGAATCAGTAGGTCCTAAAACGTCGAGAAATGCTAAAAAAAGTGGGGGTCAGAATTTTACTTTTGGCTCATGAATGTAATACTTAGGTCTTTCAGACCGAAGCAATATTAGCCGACTTCATGTTTTATATGTGATGATATTTGTTGTTTAGTTATTCATTCTGTAACAATAATTATAAAAAAGACAAACAAAAAAGATTTGCGTCCATCAACATTCTTAGAACTCTTGTTGTTGTGGTATCTTGGATCTTAAAAGGTTTTCATGTGTTGTTGTGGCACATGTTGTAGTTGCACAACACATTTTTTAAAAACAAGAAAGGTAATAAGGAAAATCATTTGAGTTTTTCAATTCGAAAGTATATTTTTGATCTTTCTGAGAAAAATTCCATTTCTCTTTAATTCGTGTTTTGGACTGGGATTCGAACCTTCCGCACCAACTCCATGATTTGGATTTGTTTGCTTTTTGTTTGTTTTATATTTTGTTTGAATCTGTATTTCTGTATATACGAAAGACATTGTATATCACCGCATGGAAGGATCAGTTTTTTTTGTTGATTTGCAAATTTTTTTATTTTTAGATCTACGGTTGTAGACTTGGGTTGTCCCCTGCCTACTCAAGCCCCTATTATTGTCATATGCGTGAAACATGTTACGAGTTGTCCCTGAAGTAATTTCATAAGCGTTGAAAAGGTGTTTAACAGATTTGACGCTGTCGAAATAATTCTTATCGTTCACTCAATATCAAACAATATTAAACAATGAAATTTTTGTCACATTTTCTTCTCTTGTGTTTTTATTAATTTTTTTTCTTATATATATACTTAACCTAGTCTATAAGGTTGGCAATTCTGTTATAATTTTTGTTTTGAATTTTGCCATAGTAAATGAAAGCAAAAGAATCAAAGAAAAATATTTTTATTTGTTTGTACAGTTATTCGGCACAGTTTCTTGTTATTGATTCTCATGTGTTTTGACAATAAAATAACGAAATAAAGGGGAACGACGTATTGAAGATTTTTATTTCTATATTTGAATTTTTTGTAACATCTGATGGAAGGAAAAGTTCTGCAATCTATCGTACAACGATATTTTTTTTGGTTTACTTTTCGTTTTGTTTAATGACTAACTGCTCATTCAGAAGCAACGATTGATGTTATTGTTAATCACTTATCATTGTTCTACAACAGCTTGTGACTTTTGGCGCAACAATTGGCTATCATATTGGTTTAAAATTATTTGGATTTGGCGCAATGAATTTTATTATATTAATGATATTGGCAACGAATTTTATTATATTGATTCATTATTATTCGTTTTTAACAATCGCCGCTACCATTATCGTAACGAATACTATTGTATTAATTTATTATTCATATTCAACAATCGTCGACACCATTGGTGTAACAATTACTATTATATTGATTTGTTATTTATATTGTAATAAACTTCGTCCAGAATGGGTTAATTTGATTTGATCATAAATAACCAATGCGTTCCGCCTAAATGTTTTCTACATTCAGACTACGGCAAAGATGAATTAAAAGTTAGCTCCCTTTAACAAATACATTTTGCATAAATTAAATTTGAGTTCGCTAATACAAATGCAAGTATGAATGAAAATAGGTGTGGCCTATTCAAGATGTATTACGTAGTCCGTAATATTGATTTCTAGTGGATTAAAGAAGTTTCGATTTATTTATTTTTCGATATAAATAAGCGAACAAAATATCATATAGTCAATTTTACTTTTGCAATTAAAAGTGTTTATAAATATTCGCAAGTATAAGGAATAATCGGTGGTACTTGAGCCTGGGTACTAATAGTGAAAGAATTTGAACTTAGTGGAATAGTAAATACAGATTTTACGATTCCGAATATTATTGATTCAAATTGTGGAAAAGCGGTGAAGTTTATTGTACATAAATTGGAGACCCTGGAATTTATTGTAATTAAAATCGGAAGTTGCTGTAACTGGTTGATAAATAAAGTTTGAGATTTTGTTAACTAAAGATCTGTCTTTTTACTGTCGTATTTGCTCAATAATCGAAAAGAACCAACGAAGAGTCGTTACAATGTTCAAAATTCGCCGGTACCATTGGCACAACGATTTAAACTATTATATTGATTTATTATTACTCATATTCAACAAAGGCCGGTACCATTGGCACACCCGTTGTTATTATATTATAGTTATTGCTCAACAATCAGTTTTATTAGATTAATTACTATATGTTATTCACTATGCCGAAGCGTGAAGAGTTGACTCCAATTCAAATAATGGGGGTGAACGAAACATTTTAATTTTTGTTTAATAATAATATTTGATGTAGTGTGTGTGATGGTCTTGGTTCCTCCGACTTTTGGGGTCGTCAAAGTCACTATTCTTTTCTCATTTGAATATGTCTTCTTGTGAATCTTTTGCTTGCAGTTCAGCATTTGTGATGACTGATGGGCTGAGGAAAAACATTATCGAACTCACAGACTGCAGCCAGTCGGAAATTTAAATATCAAGGCACGCAATTCCTCTAATGTTCCAGATAGAGATTCCATTATCACAAATGTACAGTGTTCATTACAAATTTAAATCAAAAGGTTTGTGGAATTATTGTGTGGCTTGGATAAACGTTATTTTAAAGATTCAGCAAAAGTGATTGATGAACGTGTGTAAACAGAACAGACATAAAACACAAAGTTTTTTTTGATTGAACTGAAAAGCTTATAAAGAGAAACGAAACTAACAATTGCTTTTCTTAGTCGCTTGAGTTTTATTGTTCACCGAATCATTATTCATTCGAAAATTTTATTAAATTTTAGGCTGGTCTATAAAATTTAAAATAATTGTTGCCAATTATACAGTATTTATTATTAAACAACTAGTCCCCAAGTTAATAGACTTATTGTGTGAAATCAAAATCTCTTCTGCTACGCTTTAGACTTGACTGTTTTGGGCACTTCTATATAAATGCTAAAAATCTAGTTTGCAGTAAACAATATAAAAGAGTTTGATTTCAAGCCCAAAATTGAGGAAATAATTTTAAAACGGATAAACACCAACAAAGCTCCTGAAGTAGACAATATAATATACCAATAATTATTTTAACATTTTCAGCAAAAAACCACTTTACCCAAACCACTCAGAACGTATGTTATTTGCATTTATTTTTCAATTACTTTCAATTTTACTCATAGTTTTGGATTTTACTTTATAATTAGTACATGTAACTGTACTTACAATTAGTGTTCGCAAAAGTGTAGCAATACATATATCATTTATGTTTAAATGCTATTTATTTTAGTATAATTATAATAAATTGTATTAAGCTAACAAAACAAACGCCCACGTGAATATTTTCTGATATTTGTTCGATTAAATTTGTATCTGAAATACTTATTTTATGAAGTGTGATTAATCATATCAATAACGGTACAATATAACCATCATACTATATAATTAGTTATAATTAGCTTTGTTAACACAAACATTTTTCATGATTAGACTATTTATCGATTTTAGCTTAAATATCCAAATTAATTCAGTTATTTCGTGTTTCAGTTATCTTTAGGTTTAAAATTTTTACACAAAAATAGAGTTTATAATTTAAATTTTTAATAGATCGAACAGATCGACTCAAGAATATAAATCCCCACCTTAACTCTAAATATCAATTATACAATTTGTTACCCTTTACTTAAACCCACTTACGTGTAATACAACGCAACACATTGTTCTCATATATAAAAAAATCAATAAAATCTGTGAAAAACCACACAACACAAAATTTTATGATATGGCAAGGCAGGAAAATTTTCCTCATTTCATGAGATTTTTGTTTTATGACAAAATTTATTTTTATAATACAAAAAAAAATAATTTGGTTTTCTTTTCATGAAAATCTTCTTCTTTTATTTGTTTTGTTTGTTGTATATAAAAAATGATGAAAGTGATATGAATTCATAAACCAAAACAGAAATGTTCCTTATATTGTTGAATGGAACAAAAGCTTTAAGAATAAAAATAAAAAAAAGTTATAATCAAAATTAAAGCATAAGTTGAAAAAAAAAAATATCAGAGAAAATTATAATAAATTATGTTACAAAATAAATTTAACAGACTTTTAATGGATGCCAGATTTTCTTTTTTTTTTGTTTCGTTTTTGCAATTTTTTTTGTTTTATTTTCTTTTATAGAGAAAATGTTGTTAAACCTTAAGTAGTGAAAGTTTTACTATTTTTTTGTCCACTTTTAAAATTTAAAATTGTTTCGTTAATGGATTTGCTCTTTTATTTTAAATGGTGAAAGAGAAATTATTCTATTATAACGTAATTGTATCGGGTCTTATTACTATCAAATACATACATATTGACAAAATTTGACTTTTACTTCTATTATTATCAATAAAAGTGATTGTGACAAAGCACTGAATATAGAGACATTTGATCAGAAATTCTGAAGAATAAAGTGATAAATTTAGTAGCCGTGTAATATAAAAGAATGGAATTTTACGATTTTTGTCACAAAAATGAATACATGTAAACCAAATTTCATTCAAAAAATAAAAATAAATGAAGTATTATTATTACCAGATTTCAGGCATATTGCAAAATACAAATCTTTATTTGTTTACTATTTTTGATTTGTGCAGAAAAATACTCAAACAATAATATGAAAATTTGTAAAACAACATTACCATTTATATTTTGAAGTGGATTTAAATTATATTAATTACATAAACACAAAGATAGAATACAGTTTTAATTTAAATTATTTAAATAGAGTATGTATTTAATTAAATGTAAATTATGGTTAATTAATATCACAATTACTGTTGTTGATGAAAATTTGTAAAAAATTTTGCAAACTGCATGAACAGTTTTATAGTCGTACAAACGAAAATGTAAGCAGGAAACAGTTTAGTTTGTGATAGAATAAAGTAAGACCTTGATTTTGGATTTTTGAGATCAATTAAACTCAAGTAAGTAAAGAAGTAATTGGAATTTTTTCAATTCAAAGGTATGGATTTTTGAAGTTTCTCAGAAAAAAACTCTTCTTCACATTTTTCGTGTTTCGGTTGGGATTCGAACCTATCTCGTCTCGATTCGAACCTATCCTTAGGCAGACATGCTATCGATTACGCCGTTGAGACGATGACAATTTCAAAGTTGAAACTTCTTCATCACTTATTCAATTTTACTTAAGTTGAATTTTTCCAATGGCATTAGAAAAAAAATCCCATATAATGTAAATACATTTCCATAATATGGAGTCTAATGGTAGGTTCGAATCCCAACCGAAACACGAAAAATGTGAAGTAGAGTTTTTTTCTGAGAAACTTCAAAAAACCATACCTTTGAATTGAAAAAATTCCAATTACTTCTTTACTTACTTCAGTTTAATTGACCTCAAAAATCTAAAATTAATTTTAATTCCCTTAATGTAGTCTAATGTCAATACATATAGGACTACAAATTGACCAAGTGTCAGCCATTAATTTCACATTGATTCGAAACAATCAATAATGACTATACAATCGTGACTTAGGATGTTAATTGGAATAGAAATGTTCCCCATTCTATGAATTCACACAAAGTATTGTTTAGAAATTTAATGTAAGAGCTTGAAGTTAGTTGTGAGTAAAATGAGTTTTTCCTTCAAAAATCATTGAATCGATCGGTTGTTTAATAGTTTATTAAACATATTATGTTTAAAAGCTTTAAGAACAATTGAGTCAACAACTTCATATGCAAAATTAAAGATAAGCCACGATAAATAATTTCGTCGCATGTATGGAGCCAAGTTGCAGTTATTGTTTCATGGAGAGATCACATTTTGTCTATTTCTAAATTGTTGTTTATTTGTTATCTACGGGTGTGACAAACACGCGCTCCGCAGTTCTTGCTGTTGGTAAATAAGTTAACATAACTATTATTTAGCAGATATGAAACATCAATGTGACATCGTTGTCGGCGGATGAGCTACTAGATATAATTTTCAAGAAATCAGATACCAGTTACCTGATACCAGATGCTAGATAACTGATACCAGATACCACATAACAGATACCAAGGGCCCTTTTCTTGAACCATTACGAAAGTTTTCGGTACCGAGTTAGTGTCAAAGTATTACGAATATCCTAAAATGGTATTCTTGACGACATATTACGAAAATTTTCGCAATCAAATTTTACTAAAATGTTGGTAATGGTTTTTTCGTTCCTTATTTCATTTCCGTAATAAAATTAACATGCAAGAATTCTCAATTTAAAATTTTTTATGAGTAAGAACGACATAGAGATAATAATTTAAACTGTTAAACGGACAAAATTGTGAATGCATATACTTTTTAGGTAGATTTCATATAAAAATCTATTAGGTAGATTTCATATAAAAATCTACCTATTGCAATGGGCTTCATCTCGGAATTTCAAAAAAATTTTTGTGCCAAACGACTATATATGATAAGTGGAGACGAAAAAACAAAAAAAAAAAAAATTTATATATATATATATACATATATATACACGATATGAGATATAACGAAAACGACCGGCACTCTCACGGTCGCATTTGTTGAGGTAGATCAAAAAAATTTTCTGTACATGTGTGTACTATTAATATCTCGGACGAGTTCTTGAATCAACAAAATCCGACACGTGGTTAAGGAACTAGAGCCTTTTTTCTAAAAAAAATTGATTTTTTAAAACCGTTATAATGGCCGTTTGGATACTAATATTTTAAAAAAATTAACAAATTTAGAATTTTTGGAACCTTTTTTATCAATTCGTTTTAAAAATAGACCTCTGCAGCTAGAGGTTTCTGAGTGAGCGGCTCCAACAAAAAAGTTTGCAAAAAAAAATTTTTTTTTAAACAACTGGCACTCTCACGGTCGCATTTGTAAGGCCAGATCGAAAAACTTTTTCTTAAAATGTGCGTTTTATTAATATCTTGGGCAAGTTCGTAAATCAGCGAAATCCGACACATGGTTAAGAAACTAGAGGCTTTATACTAGAAAAAACTCTGTTTTTTAGATCCGTTATAACGGCCGTTTAGATTCTAATATTTTTAAAAACTTCATAGATTTAGAATCTTTGAAACCATTTCAATCAGTTTCTTTAAAAAAAAAGACCTCTGCAGTTGGAGGTTTCTGAGTGATCGGCTCCAACAAAAAAGCTTGTAAAACACAAAATGCGTTTGAATCAACCGGCACTCTCACGGTCGCATTTGTAGAGCCAGGTCAAAAAACCATCCGTAAACATGTGTGTTTTATGAATATCTTGGACAAGTTCGTAAATCGTTTTTTTAATCCGTTATAACGGCCGTTTGGATACTAATATTTTTAAAAACTTCATAACTTTAGAATCTGTGGAAACATTTTAATCCGTTTCTTATAAATATAAACCTCTGCAGTTAGAGGTTTTTGACTTGTTGGCTTCAACAAAAAAGTTTGCAACAATCCATAACTACAATTTCCAAAAACCTTATAACACTCAATGAAAAAAAAAATAAAAAGGTTTGAATAGAAGAAATTAATTTTTTTTCTTAGAAATAAACTATTTTGATATTTTGAAGTAATTGGACGACATATGATATAACGTAGGCTTGTGTCATAAATTGTCACACACATATTCTGTGGTAGATTTGGTTTTTGTTTGTTGCAAAATTGGATAGATATAGTTTTGCGTATATGTAGCTAATTTTCTTTTTAAAACTTGTTCGATATCTGTTTGAAATTAGTTTATATTGTTTAAACTAATTTGATACATCAGATTCTACTTGCACACAAAACTGTCTGATCTCGAAATCTACCTATTTCTAGCGGATATACGTGCCGCTTGGACTTTTTTTTTTGTATAAACGTAAAATATCTTACCTCTGTTCAGCTGGCCCCCCGCCACACAAAATAAAATTTTAGCTCAGAATTACGAGCTATTTAGGAGCTTTCAAAAAACCCAAGAATAATATTTTGAGCTCGATATCCTTAGCAGAAATCTTCATTTGAAAATGAGGGAGCTGAGTGAACGTTCACACAATTCTCCCACACCTTAAAAATAATTCTAGAGGATCGGGCATACTAAATATGTCACTCTATATTTTTAATTTGCAACCCTTTAGAAAGTGCCACTCCTTGTATCATTCACGCATAAGGGAACTATGTTAAAGGATAAAGATACGGATCTTTATATATCGGTGAAATATTTAAAGTGACATATTTAATAGTTCCTAAATCTGAAGATCATTCACCGACATAAAAAGATCCATTTCTCTATGGTTTAACAAAGTTCCCTCATGCGTTTATGCTACAAGGGGTGGCACTTTCTAAATAGTTGCTACTCAGAAATATAGAGTGACATATTTAGTAAGCTCCTAAATCGCAAAATCATTTGCCGACATAAAACGATCCGTATCTCCATGCTTTAACATAGTTCTCTCATGCGTGTTTGACCCAAAGGGTGGTTTTCCAACTAAAGGGTTGCAACTCAGAAATAAACAGTTGCTTGTTTTTATTTTTGTTTAATTCAACAACTACATGTTATAAAGAAATTTTTATTTGATGGTATTTTTTATGTGTTATATTCGCATTCCCACTAGTTTTGGGGTTGTATTAAGAAAAGGGATAGGGCTTCAAAATCAAAAGTATACAGCCTTAAGAGCTTCTAAATAGGTCCTAATTATCGGCTTAAAATGTTTTTCTGCCGTTTTTTGAAAGCTCCTAAACAGCTTCTAATTCTGAGCAAAAATTTTTTTATGTTTGCGTGGTGTAGGTGGGGCAGCTGAACAGAGGTAAATAACTTGGTTGGTTTACCAGGACGTGCTTAAAATAAATATAATAAATTATAATGAATAATATAAGACGGGGAGGAAGCCATTTAACGCCTGGCTAAATTGTTGTAGCCACAAGAATTTATTGAGAGGGAAACATCACTAATACATTTAATTAAAACACAAAGGAACTTTTAACACACAACAGTAGTTTTTTATTTTTATTTTAATCTTTATTAATTTTTAATGCTTAAAACTGATTCTTAAAACTGATTCTTAAAACTGATTCTTCAAACTGATTCTTCAAACTGATTCTTCAAACTGATTCTTAAACCTGATTCTTCAAACTGATTCTTAAAACTGATTCTTCAAACTGATTGAATAATACTAACTGACTGACCCTCAAAAACTAAGTTTTCAACTTATATATACTTTTTTTTTAAATTACTTAAAACTAAACATTTGTATCAGTAAACAATAAAATAAGTTGTAGCGAAGATTTCCAACATTCTATTTAAAAACATATTTAAAATTTATTTACAAAAATAAAACTCACATTAAATTACTTTTGTTGCCACTCAGTAAGGTAAAATATTTTAAATTTTACCTTGTAAGTCAGAAAGAAAACAATTTAATTCCAGCATTACTTGAAAATAAATTAAATACACAGAATAGGTTGATGATGGACAATCTGTGATACAAAATGTTGGTCGATTTTTTAGAAACCCATCAATTTTAATAGTGGCAAGTTTGGTAGTAAATTTACTTTTAAGGATGCGATAAACCTGTGGGGAAAAATCCCCGAACAATTAAGCTCTGTGCCAGGCGCGCTCAAAGAATGGCTAGAGAAAGGTAAACATAAACTTTTTAACTTTATCACTAATTTTTATACTATCATTATATCAAATTATTTTATTGTTTCAAATATAATGCCAAACGAAACTAATAACCACATTATTTGGTGTTTGGCTTTGTATGAATAAAAACTACTGCTAAAAGCAAAAGCTCCAGTATAAAAAATTACCAGGGTGGAACGGGTGGAGGCCAACGTCTAAATCTAGAAATAATCCCGTTAGACCAGCGAGTTTTAGCATTCCAGTCGGCCCTTCATCATTACAAAAAAAAAACAACTTGGAGACCCAATCTATTATGATTATGATTTTTTAATTGTTTTAAAATTTATATTAAATATATTTTTCTATGATAGCATATGAAAAATCTATTTTCTTCACGCTTAATCCCCTGTGAAAATGGGTTCTTTTTCACTAGTGTAAAAAGAATAACAACTTATAGTTGCTATGGTATCAGCATATAATTTTACAAATTTTTTAAAACAAAACAACCATGAAAAAATAGAATATTGTAATAAACTTCGTCCAGAATGAGTTAATTTAATTTAATCATAAAAAACCAATACGTTCCGCCTAAATGTTTTCTACATTCAAAGATAAATTAAAAGTGAACTCCCTTTAACTAATACAAGTTGCATAAATTAATGTAAATTAAATTTGTTTACATTAATGAAATTAAAAGGAGGAGTGGCCTATTTTTTTCTAGAAACAACTACAGTGAGTACCAGAATATTCTGCTTATTTGTTTTTGTATATAAAATAAGCGAACAGAATATCAGATAGGCAGTTTTTACTTTTGCAATTAAAAGTGTTTATAAATATTCGCAAGTTTGAGGAATAATCGGTGGTACTTGAGCCTGGGTACTAATAGTGAAAGAATCTGAACTTAGTGGAATAGTAAATACAGATTTTACGATTCCGAATATTATTGATTCAAATTGTGGAAAAGCGGTGAAGTTTATTGTACATAAATTGGAGACCCTGGAATTTATTGTAAGGAAAAACGGAAGCCGCTGTAATTTGTTGACAAATAAAGTTTGAGATTCTGTTAACCAAAGATCTGTCTTTTACTGTCGTATTTGCTCAATAATCGAAAAGAACCAACGAAGAGTCGTTACAATATGAATTTTAAATGTCATTTTGTCGATTTTTAATTTAATAAGTTCTAATAAATATCGTTTATTTATTAACTATCATAGAAAAAATTGCATTTCCTGCGAGATAAAAACATTTTAAATTCGTGAAATTGCCCCACTCGACGCTAACGCGTCTCGTGAACAAATTTCAACTCACGAAAAAGCAGCGTTTTCATCTCTTGTAGGAAAATATACTATAAACATAGAATTATAAAATGTTTTAGTTTGATTATTTTATATGATTTTTTTTTTTAAATTTGTATCCACATTTCTTTAATATATCAAACAGTTTGAAATATTAATTCACCTCATTACGAAATGTCATTGTTTTTTATTCACCACTTTTCTGTTTTCGGGATGGTTTCAAGAATACTAATTTATAATTTCTCCATTACGACTACGGAAATAGTGTTACGAAAATTTTAGATACCCCAAATTTTCGTAATGGTTCAAGAATGGGGCCCCAGATAGCAGATACCAGATATCAGAAACCAGATACCAGATATCAGAAAGCAGATACCAGATTCCAGATGCCAGATACAAGATACCAGATAACAGATACCAGATACCAGCTACCAGATACCAGATACCAGATACCAGATACCAGATACCAGATACCAGATACCAGATACCAGATACCAGATACCAGATACCAGATTCCTGATACCAGATACCAGGTATCAGGTACCAGGTACCAAATACCTGATACCATTTGACACAAGACGTAAATTGATTTAATCGTAAATAATAATAGTTTTTTATTATAAAACTCAAAAGATGGCGTTGTATGGCTATGTTATAGAAGAAATTTTTTTGCTGCTTCAATGAACTTGATTTGACTCTCACTCAATTAATATTGGTGTCCTCTAAAAATACATTGGGCACAGCCCAACCACAATTCAGACTTAAGTTTTCCAGTATTATTTCCAATATTATTCTATAAGTAGTTGAAAATTGTATAGAACTTTGAAGCATAAGATCCTATAATGCTACAAAGTAGTCTAATATTTCCATGAATTCATGTTATTTTTTTCGAATTTTTTCATTTACACGATAATACAAGATATATTTTTTATTTGCCTACATATTAAAGTGTTACTTTATTACTGTGATTTGCGGCTTTAGAGTATCACTTTTCAACTATTTATTTTGTTGTCATAGCTACGTCCAAAAAAGTAAAAAGCATTTGTATTTGTTTAAATTCTATGAAAAATAAAAATGTTTATCAAAGCAACCCTCAAATTCAAAATTTCATTATCCAATTAAAATAGTTGTTATCGTTTGTTGCCATAGGTACACAATAATTTGGAAAAAATAATAAATATTTTGTCAAAGGTTACTTGTTCCACATATTTTTATTTCAAAATTTATGAAAATTTATAATTTTAATTTAGAATAAACAACTTTTCTTAAAATATTTTGCTTGTGGCGAATAAAATATAGTATATGATGCACGGACGTAAGCTCTTTTGGACTTAATGTGTGTGCAAATCTCGGCTAGCGCCTCGATTTGCAAACTCCACATCCGTCCAAAACCTTTAGCTTTACGTCCTAGCATCATAATGTACTATTTGAATGAGATGCAGCAATATTAAATGCCTAAACAATAACTTTATGTATTAAAAAAAATAATCAGCAATTCAATTTGCAATAATAACGCAATGATTAAAATACAACCGATTTACGATATTTTTTTAAAAAATATTTTATTAGTTTGTTTACAAATCAATAATAGTGTGAACTCAACACAATTAATTCATTTTTTGACATATAAAATTCGTAGCCAGACAAATTTATAAAACAAAATCCGTAGAATAATAACGATAATAAAAAAAATCTGAAAAACCAATGAAAATTTGTTTTTGTAATCAATTTTAATTATCAACAAATAAAAGTTGCTCTTATTGTTAATATTACTGAAAAAAATCGGTTGAACTGGTAATAAATAGTTAATGTTTTTACGATACCGATTGATATTAAATAGTAATAAAAAATTGTGATTTTTTCATGTTAGAGGTTAATGGAAAATAATTTTCGTTGGTAAATATTTAATGATAATTGAAGGTTTTGTTAAACTACGTATGTAAAATAATTCGTTGAGGTTATCTGTCTGCTTACTCCGATGAAAAGTTATGAATAAGAGAGAGCAGACAAACAACGTCCTTTGTAAACAATCTCAATAATCTTTAATCTTTTTTATTGCATTTTTTATTGCGATTCTTGATGGAAATCCGATGAAAATCCATTCTCGTTGTGGGCACAATCAAGTAAGACTGCAATAAGCAAAACATAATCTATTATTACACAAGAAGATGAATTTCGTGTGAAAATCACTACTAACATGTCCACCAATTGGTCGTACATGCTACTCCGTTTTCACCCTGCACTAGCTTAGAGGTGCTTATTAATTAGAAGAAACTCAAATATTACAAACATGAACAAAGTTTTACAAACAATTTTCTTTTTGGTACCTTTCTTCCTTATATTTAATGCAAATTTTCTTGAAATCTATTTTTTTTGTTGTATATAATTTATGTATTCACAATAAATTATATTAACACAGAATTAAAACTTTCTAAACTAAAATTATTTAAAATTAAAATCAGTTTTCAAATGAAAATCAATTCAACTCGAACTACGAAAACCAAATCAAACTGCCTAATCGAATTACACAAATCCAACTGCTCAGACTAATTTTTTATCAGTTTCGAACAGAAAAAAAAACCAAGGTACACAATAAAAATGATAAAACACACTAGTTTTTGTAACAAATGCACAAAATTTATTAAATATTTATTTAATTGTTGATTATATAATTTATTTAACAAATTCAAAATATTTAAATATAAATTAAGGTACGCCATCTTCGTTGTAATATTTGTATTCAAAATTATAGGTAAATTCCAGTTTGCTGCTAAATTGTACTAAATGATGAAATTAAATTTGATTGCATAAAATTCACTAATTTTCCAAATTTGATATCATAAAATCGATGAAACATTTCAGTTTTTTCAATATATCTTGAAAACTAAGTAAAGTGTCGTATAATTTTGATTTAGTCAAACAAATAGTTTAAATAAATAATATAAATAAAATTTAAAAATATAATCATAGCAATACAGTTAAAAACAATCTATCAACAGTATGATATATTCTTCGAAATTTTAAAAAACGTAGTCATCCACGTGAAGCTTTTTACTGAAAATATCTTGACAACGATTTGTGTTTTGAATACTCAAAATAATAATAATAATAATAATAATGAAATAATCATGCAAATCAGATTGTTTTGGGTTGTTTTTAAGTTGTTTTCACTATGTTTGCACTTCTCATTGCGTTCATAGTTTATAAATAAAATATACTGTACAAAATATTTTTTGTAACACATGCATAAAAAATATTCAATTTTGTACTAGAACAGAATAGAAAAATCTACTTTTCCATATGTGTGGACCTGCATGTGAGATTTGTAGTTAAATCTATCCTAAATATAATATTTTTATAGTACTAAAATATCAAAATAATAATTTAAATGACTTACCATATAGTAAAAACAACTTAAACACAACCCAAAATCATTTAAATTGCAAGAAAAAACAATTATATTGGGTTTTAAAAAAAACAGTTGTCAAAATTGTAAACAGCTGTTACTTGGATTACTATGCTTTTTAAAAACTCGTAGTTGAATTGTTATGTTTATTCTTTCAGTTTAGTACAATTAAGAAGTATAAAGTATAATTTAATAATTAAGTACAACGAAGATGGCACTTTAATTATTTAAATATCTTAAATTAGTTTATAACTTATATCATTTATTTATATAAATGTTTAAACTAACAATAAAAAACAAAATAAGTAATAAAACTATTTTTTGTAATTTTTAATGTTTTATTAATAAAATAATATTATTAGTAAAATTCTGTCGTGTGAAATAATTTTTTATTAGACTTTTGTTAAGACATGTTTCGATAATCTTCAAATTATCATCTTCAGTTATCAAAATTATGAGACGAATTATACTAACTATATTACTTTCAGAAAACAATTTGAGTAAAACAACCTTAATACTATGACATAAAACAATAAAACAAAAACGAAACAAAATTGATAAAATGCAACTGATAAGAGTAAAATATATAAAATAAGTACTTTTCCTAATTAAATTAAATTTTGTGATCTATGTAATAAAATAAATTTTTTATGTCTAGGATGAATAGGTTAAAACTTAATGTTAAGTTGCTATAATGAAACTTTAATTTAAATTATGTATAGATGTCATTGGTGATGGTGAGCTGATTGCTATGAGTTTTCGATGATTGTGTCTTGAGTGGTATTGATTACCTGTGTCTTTGTGGCTTCTTATTCTGCATAGCAGTTTCATAAAATGGATTTTCTTTTATTGTTAATTTGTCGTTGAGTAATATATCAATATTTCCTTTGTGAGCTTTATATATTTCAAACTCTTCGTGTACGTTCATAAGCTTACCCTTAGAGCATTTGTGTAAAAGTTTGAGTACCTTTTCAAATTTTGGATGTTCGTGACCTTCTTTTATTAAGTGTCGTGCATAATTTGATGTTTCATCATCATAATTTTTTGATGGCAGATGCTCTTTATATCGTTTTATAATGCTCTTTATCTCTTTATATCGCCTTCCCGTTTGGCCTATGTTAAACTTCTTGCATGTTTTGCATAATAGCTTGTATATTCCTGTTGTTTTTTCAAGGGATGTTCTTTTATGTTTCTTCAGCCTGTTCTTTAAATGGTCCTTCGTTTTATAACTTATGTGTTATTTTATTTGCGTAATAAATTACTTATGGCGCATGGCATAAAAGTTAAGTATGATGATGAAATATATTTGATTACTTTCTTGGGTTCATTAATATTGTTATTTTTATTTTTCATCCGTTTTTTCTGTTTCTTGATTAAAGTATCAATTAGATAAGGATTGTATGCGTTGGCTTGAGCTATGTATTTTAATGTGTTAATTTCTTCTTGATATTGCCTCTCGTTCATAGGGATGACCAACAACCTATTGACAAAACTATTATACGCAGCTAACTTGTGTTGGTATGGGTGGTATGAATCGTTGTGGATGGTGATGTAGCTTGTGGTTGGCTTCCTATAAATTTTATATTAGAATTTTTGTGCTTGTCGAGTAACTGATATGTCAAGAAAATTGACTGTGTTGTTGATCTCAAAATCCACTGTGAACGTTATGGTGTTGACAAGCTTATTTATTGTGTTGCTAAAATTAGGTATTTGTCGATTGGTACCGTTGAAAATAATGAAAGTATCATCGAGATATCTGCAGTAGAAGAAGATTTTGTCTCTGTATATATTAGCTGATTGGTTGAAAATTTATGTGTTTTCAAAGTGGTTGAGATAAATATCAGATAATAGTCCAGACAAAGGCAATCCCATGGCTAGACCATCGATTTGTGTGTAGAATTCATCCTCATATGCAAAGTAGTTTTGAAATAGAATGCAGAGAAGTAATTGTTTTATATCGTCGATTTGTTACTGTTCTTTAATAGTTGTATGGTTATATCAACTGTTTCCTGTATTGGTATATTAGTATACATGTTAACCACATCAAACGACGCTAACTTATGACTGGGCTTAATTTTCACTTTGTTTACTTTTTCAATGAATTCACTGTCGTTCTTGATGCTGTGGTTTTTTTGAAGCGTGATGTTGTTTTTAATGACATTTTCGAGAAATTTGGATATTTTGAAGCTAGGTGCAGTTGTGCAATTTATTAATGGCACACGGTACGTCTGTTTATTGATTATTCTCTTTCGTTAAATATGTGTACCCACTAAAAGAGTCTTCACTATTAACCTGTACTAAAATTGGAAGGGAATTATAAACAGAAATATCTATTACGAAACGATTGTAGGAAATTACATTTTATAAAATGAAGCAAAAGCAACTCAAAAAGTTCATGACACTACGATGAACGAGACGTAATCCATGGATTGATTCCTTTTATCTTTTGGGAAATAGAGCGAATTCAATTTAGGGAAATTTTGTTTTTCTTTTTGCTTTATTGTACCCGCTAAAGATTTCTTACAACCAACGGGTATTAAAATAGGAAACTACATTAAAAAAAATTATTGAATAATAATGATTGTAAGAATTATATATGAAAACAGCGCGACTACGAATCAATGGTATTGTACAACTGTTTTATGACAACTTGATAGTGATTAACGATTACAATTTAAATATAGGAAATTACATTGGGAAATAGCACACAACTGTTTTAGGATAATTTTTAAACAGAAACTATTGCAGATGACAGTTATGGATTGAGTATAAGAAACTACGTTCAAAGGTAAAACGAAAGCAACTATGAAAGTTTCGATTTAGGTAAATTTAATGCGTGTGGGAAAATGGTTTGACTCTCAATCACGAAGTTTGAATTACACTTCATAACATAAGTGAAAAATCGGTGTGTTGATGTTAATTATACACAAAAACTGCTCACACTTTGTAAATCGCGTCCGTTATTTTGATTTAGGTTGTTTTTAAGCAAAATATTATACTTCATTTATTTATTCTTCTTTACAATCCATTTCAACATCATCTAATATTTAACGTTCAGTTATGACATATGCAACGTTTCCATGAAAGTACCCTGAAGTATCGTATAAATATAAAATAACAAACAGAAAATTAACCAAAATATTTGTCATGGTAGTAATGGAAAACTTGTATCAGCACCACAACATCAGAAATCATTTTAAATTGAAAACAAACAAATCTTGCAAAAGCAATGTTGTTATACGCATCTCAATTTTATCCCAGTAACTGAATGGTAATGAAAAACTTTTTTTAAATTTTCAGCAAAGGGAAATTGGGTAAAAAAACAGATACCGTCGTCGTAAACACCTTTTGGTGTTTTGTTGATGAAAATCGTATGTACGAATTTTTTTAAGTATAACAAATAGTTTTTAGCTCTAAAAACGCTTTTGTGTGCCTTATAAACAGAGCAATAAACATCACTATATACACTGCACTAAGGAAAATCGATTTGAAATTCGTTCAAAAATTAAATTCCCAATACACTTTTCACGTTTTCATAACGTAAGTTTTTATAATTAAAACTAATTATTTCGTATATATTAATTAATTATTCTCCAAAATATACAAAAACATATAGAAAAAATAAACAAAAACTGAACGTTGGAAAACAAACAAAAAAGCAATTATTAATGATCAATTTATGATAAAATAAAAGTACAACGAAAACAATAACAAAAATAGAAGAAACAAAATTATTTAATTAAATCAAAACAATAATTAATTGATATTTAAAGCCAACAAACAAAATAAAACTTTTGACCTTATACTTAATCATTCACCGCTTGGAAAGGTGAACTTCCATTCTGTTTATTTAATTTTCCTCGTAAATGGTTATGTTTTTGTATATTTTCTGGGAAATTGCTTGTTGATTGCTGTAATAGGTTTATTTTTTAATATATTATTGTTTGTTGATTAAAGATTTATTGTGAACGATTAATGGATTTAGTTTGAGAATGATTTATTAATTATAAAAAATATATTTGTTGTATCAACAAAACAATTCATCAACTTTAAATGCAATCTATCTTCGTTTAGAAATAAGTTTTATGAACAAAACTCTTCAACCAACCTTCATCCATCACTCAGCAATCAACAATTATATTCGAAAAAACAAACTCAATGATACTTACTCCTAGTGATGATGAAGACAATTGAAACTAAGAAAAACAATAATAATGAGAATTTGAATAACAGCTTTTAAATATTTCACCGTTTCTTGTGTTTTTCTTTCAATTTTATTTTATTGTAAAAGCTCCATGTATTTATTAAGGTAAAGAAGATAGATAGATGGTGATAATGATGATGATGTTGATGAAGTTGAATGAGAATATAACAAACAAAAAGCAAAAAACTTGAAACAAAAAAAATTGTATTAAGGCGTACAAAAAGATGCAGAACTAATTGTAATTTCAAGAGACTATAGTAAATTTGCTTTCTGCTTGAACATGTTTTCTTTAAAATAAAAGTATCCTACCATGTTTTGGTACCAACACTTTATAGTCTTGAATATTAAGAGTTACTGTGCTAGGTTTAACTATTTTACATAGTTTTGTTTCTAACTTGCTTTTTAATTTTATGTTTGCATTTTATATTTATGAATTGATAAAACAGGGCTTTGCAGTTAGGATAATATTCGTTGGTGAAAAATAATACTGACAACAAGATTTTAGAAGTTTTAAGTTAACCATAAATTTGTTCAAAAATTATGCAGTTCGATGCGACAGTTTTTACTTATAAGAAAAATTGTAAAAGCTCTTGAAAACATGTTGTATTAATGAAAACACTGCAGGTTGAAAAAATGTTTAATTTTTTAATCCAATTATTGCAGCTATGTATGTACTTGTTTTAAACTTCAAACACTGATAACCTTTTTTGATGAAATATTGTAATAAATAACCAACTTTACTTTTAGTTTACCACTTTCGATAAAATTATTTTTGTTGAATAATTGTTACAATAACTTTGTCTAAAATTATAATTAATAAACATCTCAGAAATTGTTACGAAGTAGTCTGGTGATCAACGAAGTAGTTGTATAGTTCTCTGATTTGGAGATATGTACACTATTTTCTCACACGCATCGAATTTGTATTAACGGAGACTTTCATAATTATTTTCGTTTTTCCTTTAACCATATTTGCTTAAACTCAAACCGTAATTGCCATCTACAATAGTTTTCGTAAGAAAAAAGATTGTCCTGAAATAGTTGTTTGCTATTTCCCAATATAACTTCTTATATTCAGTTTTTATTCGTTGATCGCTGGAAAGTTGTCCTAAAGGGGTTGTGCTATATCATTAATACACAATCGCGCTATGTTCATATATAAAACTTACAATCATTATGCTTCTATTAATTTTGTTGTAGTTTCTAATTTTAATACCCGGTGGTTATAAGAATTCCTTAGTGGATACACTAATAAATGTAATTTTCTATAATCGTTTCATGATAGATGTCTCTGTTTATAGTTCCCTTCCAGTTATAGTACAATAGTAAAGACACTTTTAGTACACATATTTATCGAACGAGATTGTCCAATAAACAGACTTATTTTGTTTATTGATTTGTGATGTAAAAACGGTCACTACTTTTATCTGTAAATACGCCTAGCCGCGTATAGAGGCCCTCTTATGTCTTGTCAATTTCATTCGTGAAGATCAGAAATTAATGAATTTATTTTTGAATTCACGTTTTTTTCTCTAAAATTAAGTAGTGAATTTTTAATTAGATTGAATTTTCCTAGTTTAGTTAGCTCAATTTTTTTAATATTTTAATTTAGTGCAATTTTAGAAAAATTCGTATATGTTTCGTGCCGTGTTAATTAATTTAAAAACAAATTTCATATCAAAAAAAATCTTAGTCGAATCGGTGTCTGAAAATGGAACAGCTGTTTTACGTGGTTCTGACAGCTATGTGTTGAGTTTTCTGAGCGAGTTGATTTGTGATGAAATAAAGAAAATAATGGAGCTAATATTTAAAGAAGGAAAGATTAAATCCGATAAAAAAAATCAACACCCAGAGTTATAACCAAAAGGTAAGGCTGATTGCATTTTGTTTTATGATAATACGAGACCAAAAAAATTAATTAAAACGCTCATCAAATCACCTACCATTTATGCCAGAACAATGGAATGGCTAATGATAAAATTTTGTGTTTATAAAATAAATTAGTTTAATTAAAAAAAAGTATCTTTGCTTGTGACGTGTTAGTTCAAATAATAAACCATATTATTATATTATTAAAAATAGAATGCGACAATGTTTGTTTGCTAGAACTGTGATAATAGATCTATAACTAACAATTTGCATTCCCATATAAAGTAAAATTAGTGTAAATTCTGTGATGGCATAAATTGTCAATGTCTATGTATAGGAAAGAAAAATTAAATTTTACAAAAAAATAAAATAGGCTGTTATATAATAAAAATAAAAATTAAATTTAACAAAAAAAAAAAATAAAATAGGCTGTTATATAATAAAAACAAAAATTTAATTTAATTTAATTTAATTTAATCAACAAGGAAAAAAGGGGAAACTAAACCATTATCACTGATCATCAACACGTTTGTTTGGATTGCAATAATTTTTCCACCGTCATCGTAGTCCTGAGTGCTGAGTTTACCAACCGATGAATTGTATGAGGATGAGCGGTTAATATGGAGCTACTGGAGGGGGATCTGGCCAAGCTATGGGGTGAGTCATATTCCATTTTATTTTTAATTAGATGTATGAATGAGTATGGTTACGTGTGTATATGAGTGTGAGTATGTAGGAGGGCTCATGTGATGCGTGTTTGTGAATCAAGGTCAATATTGCACTTCATTTATATATAGATAAAAATGAATTATATATAGCAACGTCTGCATTTTGATATGGATTATCAGATATTTAGTGGAGTTGTTAAAACGGAGATTTGATTATATGTGACGTGGAACAATTTTATTTGATGATGTTATTCAGGGTTGTATACTTTCACACACGTGCACGTCAACCTTCCGACAATATGGTACTGATATGAATGGGGTTATACCTATTCACTACGAAATATTTCTTAGCATAGTTTTCAGCTTAAAAGTTTAAATTTTATTTGTGAATTCCCTTTTAACTATTAATGGATAATTGCCTCTGTATTTCACGATATTTTAAACGGAAGAATACAAAAACAAAATGGAATTTTAGATTTGACTTAAACTATTATTGACTTGAAACTCACTGCTAATTTTCGATATTTTTTTTAACCAACAAAAAAAGGAAAGGAAATTTTCAGTTTGTCTTGGCTTGGACTGTAATTCCTTTTCCGAGGAAATCGAGGCGCTAGCCGAGATTTGCACCCACATTAAGTCCAAAATAGCTTACGTCCGTGCATCATATACTATTTTTTATTCGCCGCAAGCAAAATATTTTAAGAAACGTTATAAATATTAAAAGAAAAAAGAAAAATTATAAATTTTCATAAATTTTAAAATAAAAATATGTTGAACAAGTAACCTTTGACAAAATATTTATTATTTTTTCAAAATTATTGTGTAGCTATGACAACAAATGATAACAACTATTTTAATTTGATAATGAAATTTTGAATTTGAGGGTTGCTTTGATAAAAATTTTTATTTTTCATAGAATTTAAACAAATACAAATGCTTTTTACTTTTTTGGACGTAGGTAGCTATGACAACAAAATAAATAGTTGAAAAGTGATACTTTAAAGCCGCAAATCACAGTAATAAAGTAACACTTTAATATGTAGGCGAATAAAAAATATTTTAAGTCCCAGTTTCTCAATTGCAGATAAAGTTAAATTTAGCAAATCTGTCATTGTGAAAGTTCAAATTATATTTTAGTTAATAAATTGTATTATAAATTTCCAAGACATTTTTTTTTATTTTTCAAAAGTTGTGAGTTCCTTTCTGGGATTCTTTGTGTATGAAAAACAAGTCTTTATGTACTAACTCTATTACAGTGTCAGAAAATGTTTATGCATCAAAACTAATATAAAAGCTAAGATTTGATATAAGGAGGGAACATTTCACATAAAAAACTCTTTAAAACAATGTTTCATACAAAACCCATACACGTAATTTCTTTTCTCCATTCTACTTCTATAGCGAACATTTTATTCACAGGTCGAATACCTTAGTGTGTATATGATAATAGTTTTCACTAACCAACTTAAAATTAATTTATCAACACATTTTTAATGGATCACCTTCTAAACTTTATAAGAAGTTTTTAGTAATTATAGAAAAGGCAAAACTGACAAGAAACTAATATCATGAAGAACATTACATAATGAATAATTTAAGTTTTAGTGAAAATTATAATTAACAAAACCAAAAGTAAAGATGATAAAAGTGAATTAATAAAACCAGAAAAGGGATCAGAAATTTTTGATTAGAAAAAATTTTGAGTGTTATCATGTAATATAAACAAACAAACACATACAAAAATTTAGTGATGAGAACAATTAAGGCGCAGCAATTTGTTTGAAAGTAGCTCAAACATACGTGAACGTGAACATATAAATGTTACATAAAAAGTAAGTTGGATTCTCACAAACTCTATAACCATAACCTTTTATAATCGATAATGTGTGTTCCTTTCTGATTATATTGCTACAAAACATTTCAAAACTAAAAACAATCCACTAGTATAAAAATAACAATAATAATATTAATAATAAAATAAATACAACCAATTTATTTACTAAACGATTTTAACCTTATATTTTCGTTCAAAAACTCCTTAATAAAAGTTTTATGTGTTTAATTTCAGTTTTTGGAATTATTAATAAAACAAAAGAAATCAATAATTTTAATTTTTGTTGGAACGGTAAATTTTCCATTTCCATTTAGTGCTTTTTTATTGTTTGTTTTCAATTTAAATATTTATTTAAGTTTATCTGAGCAATACCAAAGTTCTGAAGTACAACTTAGCATAAAATTTAGTTGATTTGGGATTTTATAAAAATTTTTTTAGTACGAGAATCAAGAAAGGTAGGTAATGTTGTAAGTTAATTTATTTAATAAATGTTTTATTATTGATATACCGTATATTTATTGAAAAAGTTTTAGGATATTTCTTCTTGATAAAAATAAAGGTGATTCGAATATAATTTTCACTTTTGCATTTTTTTTTGTGAGGATCATTATCCATTAAATTGTGAACCAGGTGCATAATTGGGTGCTGTCAAACCGAGTCTATTTAATTATGTATAACATCAAGGTATGTGTCAGGCTAAAATTCTATATCTTACACTTAAACAATATAATTTAGTCAACACTGTTAGAAGTTATATGCAAGGAATAAATTTTACAATTCAATAATAAATATGAATCACAATAAATGTGATTGAAATTATATCATTCTTTCTCTTTTTGACCTGGTAGAAAGGTAAGCGTCTATAATATTTATCTACATATATAAAAATCTATTTAATCTATTTGTATTATTCTAATAAATTTAAAAATCTATTTATTAATATTAAATAATATTAGATATATCTTTATCTAATTAAGTCCAAAGTACTAACACATTGTTGTCAAACAAAATTTAAAATAAAAAAAATAAAAAATAAAACAATTTAAAAACCACAATTTTTGAAAAACGAACTAAAAAGGAGAAAATAAATTTTGCATTGGAACAATGTTATGTTGCAAGGACACAAACGATATGTTCGTACAAACGTTATGTCTTTTATAATTTTATTTATCTTTGAAATTGTAATAAGAAAAAAAATTTGAAATAGGTTCTAACATATTTTAGCACAGATACAAACATTCGATTTTTGACTATTAGTCTTTTTGATAGATAAACAGTTTTCCATTCCCATTTTTTACATAAAACAAAAGTGGGTGGCGCATTCAGCACAGAAAGGGAATAAACGTTAATATATTGGCATACATTATCTATCAAAAATATTAACATTCAAGAATCGAATGTGTGTATCTGTGCTAAGATGTGTTAAAACCAATATAGAATTTTTTTTTCTTCTTACAATTTTAAAGAAAATATATTTATAAAAGACATAACGTTTGTATGAACATATCGTTTGTTTCTTTGCAACATAACATTGTGACAAAAAAACATTTATTTTCTACTTTTTAGTTCATTTTTCAAAATGTGTGTTTTTTAAATTTTTGAATTTTTATTTATTTTTTCTATTTTAGAGTTTTTAGTTATTTAATTTTACCTAACAATAAGTTAACCACATTATTTCACAGAAAATACATCATAAGTAAAACCAGCAATTAACTAACTTACTGAAAATTTAATATACTTTTGAAATTTAAAGTAATTTTAATAAGGTATGTTTTATTCAGTGTTTCAGTATTTTTAATTGATTGCACTATTGCAATTGTAATTATGTTATTTAAACATCCAGTGTAAAATTTAAGTACGTTTCTTTAGTCATTGTTTAATTTTAAGTTCTATTGTTAAATATGAGATGGCGCGCTTATTTCTATTTATATTTTTTCATATTAGATTTTATTAATTTTTAGTACTTTGATCAATATTTGAAATACTGAACTTAGGTTATGCAAATAATTAAATATTGTTGATCATAAAAGCGAATTAAAAACTGTTTAAAAGTTGTTTGGGAATGAAACAATTTTGTGCTTACAATACAAAATTTCTCTTGACTAACTACCACCCCATCTATTAACTGATATATGAAAAAAGAATAGCATCAATATAGGAAGGAAAATTTGAACAACAACCACAAATGTAGCAAATATTTTAATTTTTATATTTATTTTTCACGATTTAAGGACATTTTTCCAATTTTGACAAAATGGTGGGGGATAATAATAATAATAATAATAAAATTTCATGCCATACAAATAATTAATTTAATTTTTTTCCAAAAATTGGGTAAAATAATAAATAAAAATCTTTCTTTTGACACACTTGACAACACTTTTTTGACAAATTTATAATGCAATAATCTAGTTTTTGGTGTCACATACCAATCCCGACCATCAAGATTTCTTCAAATTCAATGTTTTTAAAAATATGAAAATGCGCTTATTTTGACATACCTTACGATTTTTTGGACACACTTCCGGTACAGTTATCAAACACACCGTCCTTTCGGCTCTTTCGATTGAGTAAATCTATTTTTAGAAAAAATCCGTCCAGCGGTTTTCTAGATTTCGTCGGTTGTGACGGCCGGCAGAATATATCAAATTATATTTTTGACACGCTTGACATTATTTTTTTGACAAACTTATAATGCCATAATTCTCTATAGTAATAATATATTTTCATGTCATACAAATTATTAATTTAATTTTTCCAAAAAATTGGGTGAAAAAATAAATAAAAATCTTTCTTTTGACACACCAACATTTTTTTGACAAACTTATAATGCAATAATCTATTTGGTCTCACATACCAATCCCGAACGTCAAGATTTCTCGAAATTCAATGTTCTTACTCGTAATCACTTAAAATGAACGTTTTTTAAGCAAAGAATATGCAAATTTCCTTGTTTTGACACACTTGATGATTTTTTGACACACTTCCGGTACAGTTATCGAACACAGCGTCCTCTCGAACCTGTCCCTTGTATATACCTATTTTTAGAAAAAAAAAATTTTTTTGAAATCCCTCCAGTGGTTTTCCCTGCAGCGTAGGTAATGACGGACGGCCGGCAGACAGACATATATTGTTTTTTTCTTTTTTAGAATCAGTAGGTCCTGAAACGTCAAGAAATGCCAAAAAAGTGGGGTAAGAATTCCACTTTGAGCTCATGAATGTAATACTTAGGTCTTTAAGACCGAATTAAAATTTTGTAAATAGAAAAATTATAAAAAAGGCGTATGTATACACTGAAAGAAATCATATTCTAATATTGAGTAAAACCATTTCTTAATTACAGAAAATCAAAATTGATAAAAATTCAAGACTTAACTACTTAAAAAAAGAATTTGATGCTTAAATTGAGATCAAATAGATCAGTTTTAGTAATTTAACAATTTCACAAAATAAGACTTATAATTTCAAAATCTTGGATTTATAAGTTACAACATTTAAATCAATTATGCTACGTTTATGCATTATTCTAATTATTTGAAGAATTTTATTCTCAAATTCAACTCACAAAAATATGGAGGGGCTGAAATCTCACAGCTCTGAGATATCAAGACTTCGGTCTGGGTTAAGGATTTGTCTATAGTTTTCGGAAAAATACTTTAATGAGGACATAGTTTTTAGTTTTGGGCAGCGATGTATATCAAATGATGTATGTTAAAGTACAAGTATTTTTTATCTCTGTTTAAAAATTTATTACAAAATTAACACGAAACATCAATACGTTGCCGGAAAATTATAATCAAAATTCCAAAAATATTGTTAAATTAAATAAAATCAAACTTTTTCAAAGTTCCAAAAATATTCCAAAAATTAGAATAAAATTAAATATTCAAACTTTTTCTAAATTCCAATAATATTTCAAAAATTCTTAAAAATTCAAACTAATCCAAAATTCTAAAAATATTGCAAAAATTATTACAAAATCAAAAATTGGAAATTTTTCAAAATTCCAAAAATTATAATAAAATCGAAAATTAAAAATTTTTCAAAATTCTAAAAATATTCCGAAAATTCTTAAAAAATCAAAAATTAAAACTTTTTCCGAAATTCTAAAAATATTGCAAAAATTATTACAAAATCAAAAATACAAACTTTTTTAAAATTCCAAAAATATTTGAAAAACTATAACAAATTCAAAAATTTCCATGTCCAGTTTCATTCTAAATTACATTTTACATTACATGAAAACAGCTACATTTTTTTTCCAAAAAATTGGCTTAAAAAAATAAATGAAATCACTTTTTGACACACTTGACATTATTTTTTGACAAACTTATAATGCCATAATTCTCTATAATAATAATAAAATATCATGTCAAATAAACTATTAATTTTATTTTTTTCCAAAAAATTGGGTAAAAAATAAATAAAAAACTTTCTTTTGACACACTTGACAACATTTTTTGACAAACTTATAATGCCATAATTCTCAATAATAATAATAATATTTCATTTCAAACAAACAATTAATTTTATTTTTTTTGCAAAAAATTAGGTAAAAAAATAAATAAAAATCTTTCTTTTGACACACTTGACAACCTTTTTTTGACAAACTTATAATGCAATAATCTAGTTTTTGGTGTCACATACCAATCCCGACAGTCAAGGTTTCTCCAAATTCAATGTTCCTGCTCTGCCATAATTCTCTATAGTAATAATATATTTTCATGTCATACAAATTATTAATTTTATTGTTTCCAAAAAATTGGGTAAAAAAATAAATAAAAATCTTTCTTTTGACACACTTGACAACATTTTTTTGACAAACTTATAATGCAATAATCTATTTGGTCTCACATACCAATCCCGACCGTCAAGATTTCTCGAAATTCAATGTTCCTACTCCTAATCACTTAAAATGAACGTTTTTTAAGCAAAACATACGAAAATTTGCTATTTTTGACACAAATAATGATTTTTTTGACACACTTCCGGTACAGTTATCGAACACATCGTCCTTTTGGACGTGTCTCTTGTGAATAGCTATTTTTAGAAAAAAAAATTTTTGAAATCCCTCCAGTGGTTTTCCCTGCAGCGGTAATGACGGACAGCCGGCCGGCCGACAGACAGACATACATTTTTTTTTTTTGCGTTTTTATAATCAGTTGGTCCCAAAACGTGAAGAAATTCCAAAAAAAGTGGGGGGTAAGAATTTCACTTTTGGCTCATGAATGTAATACTTAGGTCTTTCAGACCGAAGTAATATGCATTGTTTTTATATAAAAATATGTCGTGTTCTGGTTTACATTGCAGAAACGCTACAGATAAGAGAAAAATCACGACAATTTAAAATAAGATTACAACACAGGAAAAAAAATATATTAAACAATAAATTTTCTTCAGAAGCACATAAAAAACAATGAAACTGTCGACAATTTCCGTACAACTTTGTAAGGAAATTTTAAACAATTTTATGTCGCTTTTGTGACCTACATAATGTTGTATATTATGCTTGAAATATAATAACTAATACTTCATAAACCAAATTAAATCTTTTAGGAGCAATAAATTAATTAACAATAATTTTTATTTGAATTTAACCCAATGAAATTCTCTAAAGTCTAAAATGTAATGGTATCATTGAATTTGACCAATCACATTGCAATAATAGGACAATTATTCCGAATAAGGCAATTATCACAAATGTTTTTTTTTTACAGATATATATGAAATAATAGAATTATAAAATAAATGTGTTAAAGCAATATTTATTGACGGATCCAAGTTTTTCTCCTGCAAAATAATTTTCATAGTGAAGATTGTATCTGCCATTAATACTATTTTTTTATTCGCCTGCATATTAAAGTGTTACTTTATTACTGTGATTTGCGGCTTTAAAGTATCACTTTTCAACTATTTATTTTGTTGTCATAGCTACGTCCAAAAAAGTAAAAAGCATTTGTATTTGTTTAAATTCTATGAAAAATAAAATTTTTTATCAAAGCAACCCTCAAATTCAAAATTTCATTATCCAATTAAAATAGTTGTTATAATTTGTTGTCATAGCTACACAATAATTTGGAAAAAATAATAAATATTTTGTCAAAGGTTACTTGTTCCACATATTTTTATTTTAAAATTTATGAAAATTTATAATTTTAATTTAGAATAAACCAATTTTCTTAAAATATTTTGCTTGCGGCGAATAAAAAATAGTATATGATGCACGGACGTAAGCTATTTTGGACTTAATGTCTATTTTGGACTAGCGCCTCGATTTGCAAACTCTACATCCGCCCAAAATCTTTAGCTTTACGTCCTAGCATCATAATGTACTATTATGGTTGTTTGTTTATTTTCAATTTTCAGTGGTAATTTCCCAAGGGCGGTGATAATTCGAAATAATTTTTTGCTAAAATTTTCAAAAGCAAGTATATTTGTTATGATATTACCAATGTTATCATGTTGTCAATGTTATATGTACCAATGTTACTTGATAGTTTAATCCAAAAAATGATGTAATTTACTAATACTTGCTTGCTTGATAGCTCAATCCAAAGTGATTTTATTTATTCTCTCAATAATCCAATACAATAATAAAAATACTTAAATCTAGTACAATAGAAAAATCTACTACATATTAATAATATATTAATGAAATGATGTAAGGGTGCTTCATAACATCCCTTACCCCTTATAATAATTTTTTTTTTGATTAGAGAAAAAAATTATTTAGTAATAATTTATTATGATTGCATTTCAGTAAGGTAGAAAAAAAAATTTCAATTACAGAATATCATTTTTGATTTTAATTCAATGTAAATATTTAATTTTTTGATTAAGCTAATACTTATTATAATAAATGATTAAACAAATCTTGAATAAAAATTAGATTTCTTTAACTAAGTGTACCATTTTTAAATTAAAAATTCTTTGAAGAATTACTTTAATGTGTTAATTATAATAATATTTTTGTTTGAAACCTAAATAAAGACGGTAATTAATTGAACTTGACAAAAAGTCATTACAAATTTATTTTATATTTTTTTTTTTCAAATTCTTTTGTTTATATTTTCTTAACTATGAAAGTGTTTGAGTCGATTATTATGTATAGTTTTATTTGAATTTCCTATTTTGATAACAGTAGTTTCATCTGAAAAAATATCTAGAACTTTGTATGGACCCAGCCAAATAAGAGATAATTTACCTTTACGGTTTTCGTTTTTTAGAAGTACTAAATCTCCTGAATCAAATTTCACTGAGTTAGTTACTTGATCATAATTTGCTTTTGACGATTCTTTAGATGAAATTATATTTTCTTTTGCAATTTTATGAGAAACTTGCATGCGGTACGCAAGCTCTTTAACATAGTCGTCATAATTGTAAACTGGATCGGGATGTTTATTAAAAGTATGTGGAATAAGTGGTTTATGACCAAAAACTAATTCAAATGGCATAAATTTCGTAACTGTATGCGGAGTGGTATTATAGCAAAACATTGCAAATGGAATCCAAGAATCCCAGTTGTGTGGATCCTCTATTGTATAATTGCGAAGATACGTAGCTAAACACAAATGGCTTTTCTCTAATGCACCATTAGTTTGTGGGTGATATGGTGATGTTCCTAATTTTTTTGTTTTCAACATTTTTGAAACGTTTGTGAAAAGTTTACTTAAAAAATTACTACCTTGGTCCGTTAGAATAGAAACAGGTGCACCAAATATGCAAACAAAATTTTCAACGAATACACGAGCAATGGTCTCCGCTTCTTGATCAGGTAATGGAACTGCGATACTATATTTCGTTAGGTCGTCTTGCATAGTTAGAATGTAATTGTTATTTTTAATAGTTGTAGGCTTGATTGGCCCAACGATATCTAGAGCAACCCTCTCAAACGGTTTTGAAGATGTTGAGGTAATCGCCATCGGCATTTTAGATAATTGACCTGATTTGTTTTTTTGACATTTGGCACATCGCTTAATATATTCTTTTATCTTAGCAAACATATTTGAAAATTTAAAATAACTTTTCATTCTATTATATGTTCTACTAACACCCTGGTGTCCTCCTAAAGGACTATCGTGAAATTGAGAAATAGCTGAAGTAATGTCATTATCGTTTGAAAGTTCTACAACTTTTGAATTAGCAGAACTTTGAAATGCACTTTTAGATAAATCGATGTCCGAGGAACTGCTCGATTCAGATAACGGTTCTAAAATATTTTCATTAGCTCGAGATCTTGTTACTACATTTACTGAATTATGTTCAATACTTATTCTGCTTAAAGCATCTGCAGTGTAATTATATTTTCCCGGCATATGACGAATATCGAATGTGTAGTCTTCAAGTTTTAAACGCCACCTCATAAGTCGAGAACTTGGGTTTTTTATATTCCACACCCATAGTAATGGCTTGTGATCTGTGAAAACAACAAACTTACGACCGAAAAGATAAGGTCGAAATTGATTGATACCCCAAACTATTGCCAAGAGCTCTTTCTCTACTGCCGAATAATTTTTTTCAGCAGAGTTAACTGTACGACTCGCGTATGCTATAGGCAATTCGTTTTCATCATAACTTTGAGTAAGAACTGAACCTAAAGCAATATCACTTGCATCGCAAGTTACATGGAATTCATTTGAATAATTTGGATATTGCAGAATCGGAGATGACACAAGTGAACTTTGAAGGTGACGAAAAGACTCGTCACAAAAAGCGTCCCATTTAAATTCAATTCCTTTTTTTAAAAGCTTGGTCAAAGGATGAGCAATATGGGAAAAATGAGGGATAAATCGCCTGTAGTAACCCGCGAATCCCAAAAAAGATTTGACTTCCTTTACTGATTTCGGAATGGGATATTTTGTTACTGCATCGATTTTCTTTGGATCTGGCATAATACCATCCTTACTTACTATATGTCCCAAAAAAGAAACTTCCTTATGTAAAAAATGACACTTATTCGAATTCAATTTGAGATTGTGTTGACGTAAACATTTGAAAACTTCTAACAACTTTTCGTTGTGATCTTTTAAATTGCAACCATAAATGATAATATCGTCTAAATAGACTAAACATTTGATGCCACAGAGGCCAGACAAGACCATATTCATCAGTCTTTGAAAAGTTGATGGGCCTCCTTTCAAACCCTGAGGCATACGTACGAACTGATAATGTCCGCTGTATGTACTGAAAGCAGCCTTTTCTCTGTCTTTGGGATCAAGTAACACCTGGTGATATCCATTGGCCATATCTAAAGTAGAAAAATAGATAGATTTTCCTAATTGGTCCAAAATATCTACAACATTTGGTAGAGGAAAAACATCATCGTCAGTTATTTCGTTTAGACGTCGGAAATCAATAACTACTCGCCAACGCTTAACTTCTGAGTTATCAGATTTTTTTGGAACAATGAGCAAAGGGAAGTTCCATGGACTACTAGAGGGTTCTATTATTTTATCTTTGAGCATTTGCTTAACTTGTAAGTCAACTTCCTTTCTCGTTGCTTCCGGTAATCTATATGGTTTTATGTATATTGGTTTAGTATTAGATTTTGTAGGAATTGTGTGGGTAATTGTATCAGTAGTGCTTAATTTATCATTCTCCATTAAAAATATATCATTAAATTCCCTACAAAGTTTTAGTACCAAATTTTTTTCTTCTATATTCAAATGATCAACCAGAATAGTTGATTCTAATTCTTCTAATCTGTTTGTAATATTATTTTCCCAAGATCCGAAATTAAAAATTTTAAAATTATCAAGCGTTTCTAAATCTAAACTATTAGAGTGAAATTGAAATTCAGTCTCGGTTGTATTTATTACAGATGTGGAAGCAAAATTGTTTTTAATTGTTATAAGTGAATTAGCCAAATAAATTCCTGTAGCTACCTCATTTGATTTACAAAAATAATCTCCATCCAGTTTAGATGTGAAGTAGATTTTGATCAATTTTTCAGATCTAGCAGGGATAAGGCTTGATTCCAAATCACATGTTTTTAAATTGAACGAATAAATATTTTTGTTACATGGAATATCTACTACATTTTTTGAATAATCTATGATACACTGGTTATTTTTTAAAAAATCTTTACCAAGTATTCCATCACAAGGTACTGGAAGAGTGTCAAGCACGATTTGCAACTCAAGAGAAATTGAGTCATGAAAAGGTAAAAGTAACTTGGATGGACAACTTGCTAACGTTTCAATAACTTCATTTGATATCCCCTTAATTTTACATTTCCTTTGAGGGTAACACAAGGCCTCGTCATGTAATTTCCCTTTCTTTAGTATACTTAATGAAGCACCTGTGTCAATCAACATGTTAAGAGGATTGGAACTACCTTGCACATCAATCATGACAGCTACACAGTCATGCATATTATTGCATAATGAAATTGTGTAAGTATCATGAACAAAATTTTTTGAAAAAATGTTAAGAAAATTGTTCATCAATGATTTTGAAAACGGATAAACAATTATAAGAAAGAATAGAAAAATAACATGCGCAGATTTAATAAGAAATGGAAAACGAATTGCTGAAAAGAATATTAAAATAATTAATACATAGAAAAAAGAATTCGAGTTCCATAAAGATAATAAGATTTCTGCTTTGTTAAAGTAATCTTTAGCTAATTGATGAGCCAACAAAAGAGGTTTATTTAAGTGTTCATTAGCAGTAATTATAAAATTTGAAAATTCTTTAGAGCATTGCGTATTTAAAAATCCTTGGCTCGAACAGCAATGTTCAATTTCGAAAGATCGAGCCGACTGCAGTTTCCCGTAGTTTTATTTTCACTGACAATATTTAAACTTGCTTTAGAAACTTGCTCATTATTGCTATATGCAAGTTTTTTTGAATCAACAGACTTCTTTTTAAAACAATCATTTATATGATGCCCCGACTTTTTACAATATGCGCAGCTAATAGACGATTTATTTGAAGGTATATTTGTTTTAAAATTTGACTGACAATTATCTATTGGAGTACCTAAACTGTTCTGGTTACTAGAATTATTCGAAATATCGCTTGAAACTGATTTATTTGAGCGCAGACGAAAACACCGATCAGCAGAGTGACCATCTCTTTTACAAAACTGACACTTTATACGCTCATTATTAACTAGATTTTGATGCCTCTTACTTAATATTTCTTCTTCTAATGCTTTTACAATCGAATCATTTAAAGTTTGACAACTTTTGGCTTTAACAATTAATCTAATTTTACCGTTGAGACCTTCTTGGAATGCGGACAAGGCTGTGTTAGAATTAAGAAGCTCTACAATTTTTTCCGAACCAGCGCCAGCACTGGTTATACAAATATCATTTAATTCAGATAAAAGTAGTTGAACACGACCACCAAAAGAACGTACATCTTCGTTTGGTAATTGACGAATATTATTTAATGCTTGGGAAACTTGATGATATGAACGAATTTCGGTATATCTAGTTTTCAAATCTCTTTTTAAGGATTCCCAATCATTATAAGTATTATGTTTAACAGTATCATCATAAGCTTTTCCTGTAAGTAACTTTTTCATTAACCCTATGAATTTTGGAATCTCAGTTGCTTTTAAGTCGTCATGGACTATATCACAACAGGCCAAAAATTTATGCAACTTTGATGGAGTACCATCAAATGTGTCGATAATATTAATTGCATCGCTAATACTCAAATTATTTCCCGCCATTTCTAATGTAGTTGATATACCAATATTATTTGTTTCAACACTTTGATTTGATACGGAAACGATTTCAGAATGTTTGTCAAACACGTTTTGATTGTTTATATGTAAATTATCATCAAAATAATCAGAATGTTCACTAGAACTATCGCTTAAAACAGTTTGAATTAAATTGCTATCTAAATTTGATTCTTGATTATTTGTTATATGTTTAGATTTATTTCTTGTTGCTAATTTACGTAAATTATAAGATTCAGTTATTTCAGTCTGTCTTAAGTTTTTATTCAGATTATCTGACATCAATTAAAATTTTTTTTCTTTAATTCAAACTTGATTATAGTTTGATTTATTAATAAATCATATACGAAGACACTTAATACTTATTTTATTCAAAAATGGTTTCAAAACTAGTACACTTAGTTATTTTATATATTTATTATATATATTATTGTTTGCCAAAACAAAAAAAATCAATTAAATAAGTATTCACTCACCAATTACAAAATTTTATGTAGAAGAATATTTTTCACTGTTTTACTACGATTTGATTTGAATAAATTTTAATTATTAACTAATATAAAAAATTAGTCATAAAAATCCATGCAATCAAAAAAAAATGAAAACATTTTTTTTTACAGTACACTATTATTTAAATTGAACTTTAAAATATATAAATTTGATTAAAAATTTTTTTATGGAAATTTAATTTTATTTTATGCGTTTACCGCTTTACTATATTTTACTGTACTAATATTTACTATTATACAATTTTTATATTCTATTGTGCATGTAAGATATTATGCATGCAGAATTTATGCACGTGTTTACTTATTTTTTTCAAGAGAATATTAATGAGAATATGTCTCGAAGAATATTAAAAAAATACTAATTATATAATAATTTTAATTATTTATACCTGTTCACTGATCTTGCAGATGAGATATATGTGTTTGGATGAATTTATAACTGGAATTATTTGCATGTGTGTATTGATGATTTAAATCTTGATGAATAATTGTTTGGATGAATTTATAGCTGGAATTATTTGCATGTGTGTATTGATGATTTAAATCTTGATGAATAATTGTTTGGATGAATGGATTGATGAATTTGAGTTGTAATTTTTGTTTTTAACATATGGTTGTTGATGAAATTAATTGATGATAAGATGAGAACGTATAAAAATTTGACTTCATTTGAATAATTTACTGCTTTATGCTGATTGTTGGTATTAATTGGTTTTTAATGTGATGTTAACATGTGCTTCCTTTGAAAAATCGTATGATATTTTTTTCAAAAAGAAATAACGTTTACTGATTATTTTCTTTTTTACCGCTGTCACCAATGTTATGATATTACCAATGTTATCATGTTGTCAATGTTATATGTACCAATGTTACTTGATAGTTTAATCCAAAAAATGATGTAATTTATTAATACTTGCTTGCTTGATAGATCAATCCAAAGTGATTTTATTTATTCTCTCAATAATCCAATACAATAATAAAAATACTTAAATCTAGTACAATAGAAAAATCTACTACATATTAATAATATATTAATGAAATGATGTAAGGGTGCTTCATAACATATTGATAAAAGCACGAGACCGTAGGCCGAGTACTTTAATCAATACCACTTGCTTGAGGAATTTTCCAAAAAATTATGAGAATTTATCAACGAACGAGGGGAATTCGTTTAGAAAATATTTTGCCATTTTTCATTTATTTATATATTTTTATGAATGATACATTGGCCTACTGTGATATCAGTTAATTATTTCAAAATTAGACTGAAATTTTTTGCCTTAGTTTTATTTTAATTTAAACCGATGAAATTCTCTAAAATGTAATGACATGATTCATTTGAATAATACTAATAACAAATATTTATACGTCTGGCCTAATTAACTGATATCACAGTAGGCCAACGTATCATTCATAAAAAATATATAAAGAAATGACAAATGGCAAAACATTTTCTAAACGAATTCCCCTCATTCGTTGATAAATTCTCATAATCTTTCGAAAAATTCCTCAAGCAAGTGGTATTGATAACAGCTCTTGGCATACGGCCTCGTGCTTTTATCAATATACTTGCTTTCGAAATTTTCGCCAAAACATTATTTCGAATTATCACCGCCCTTGGGAAATTACAACTGATAACTTTTAAAAATATTGTAATTGTATTTTGTATTTTGTATAAGGCCCGTGTCAATTTTTGAAATGTCTTTTCTTATCTCCTATCTGTAGCGTCATTGTGGTGGGAATCGGAAAAAAAATTGCAAGCTAATAATCTCGACACATCGAGGACACATATAAGTATAATGAAGAATAGCTCAAAACTTTACATTGAACTTCACATGTACCCCAACTATATAAATTTAATATTTGTATAAAATTTCACATTTACTGCAATTAGATAATTGTAATTTGCTTATGAAATATTAATGACATACATATAAAACATAATATATAAAATATAACAATTTTTAAACGCATACTTTTTAACGCATAGCGCATACTTTATAAACAAATTGCAGTTATATAATTGCAGCATAATGAGAAAATTCAATGATAATATTTAAAAAATTTATAGTTGTTTTACTTACATGGGCAATCCTAAATAGATTTCCAAAATTATATGGTCTTAAGACTGTGAGGTCTTTTCGTGGTGATTGGTAATCACAGAATCTTAAGGATGCGTACATTTTACGTCGTAATCTTACAAAAACAATTCTACAATAAAGACTGTAATTTTCTTTTGTATTGAATTCAAAATTATGTGTCTAAAACCAACCAAGTTGATGATCATTCAATAATACATTGATTTGTAATATTATATAACAAAAAACTCTAAAATAAAAAAAATTTAAAAACGCTTTTTTGGAAACGAACTATAAAAAGTAAAAATAAATTTTTGCATTGATGCAACGCTATGTTGCTAAGAAACAAACTACAGGTTCGTACAAATTTTGTGTCTTTAATTATATTGTCATTCAAATTCTAAGAAGAAAAAAATAATTAAAAAGTATTTGATATATTTTATCACAGATGCAAAAATTAGAGTTTTGACTATTAGTATTTTTGATAGAAAGACAATTTTCCGTTTCCATTGTTTACATAAAATAGAAGTGGGTAATATATAGAAAAGGAACAAATGTATGCAAAACGTGTGCATATTACTAAATATCAGAGTTTACAATTTTGTTTATTCGGCCACTCATTTCACTCCTCAATATAGTATTCATAAATTTTAAATGTTTATTATTTCAATTTCGTTCTTCCTCGAAGAGTAAAATTTTTAGTTTTTCGATTTCACTCCTTTTGAGTTTTTTATTTCATTTATTTTTTCTTTCACTTAATTTGCAAAAGAAGAAAATTAGTACCTTTTGTCATCCTTTTTATATGTTTTTATAATACTTGGAAAATTGATCAAAACATTTACAAAACTTTTTTTTTTAAGTTGGAAAGCATCAATTTTGAAGCAAAAATTAAATGTGTGAGTATTTGAAAGAAAATATTTATTTCAATTTAGGAGTAAAAACGATATTTTATTATTTTCACTCCTGTGAGTGTTATATTTTTAAGCCTCTTCCTCTGAAAGAACGGAGTAAAGGAGTGATATAAGGAGAGTTTCAAACTCTGCTAAATATTAATCTCTAACAAGATGCTACAAACCTTTGTTTCCTTTCTATACTAACTGTGCAACCCACTTGTATTTTATGTAAAAAAACCCATTTTTTTACATAAAATTGTTTACAAGAAAATTTTTTATCTATCAAAAATACTAATAGTTAAAAATCTGATTTTTGCATCTGTACTAAAATGTATCAAATACTATTTAAATATTTTTCTTCTTCTTACAATTTGAAAGAAATAAGTATAAAACACATAAAGTTTGTACGAACATATCGTTCGTTTCTTTGCAACATAATGTTGTGTCAATGCAAAATTTATTTTTTACTTTTAAGTTCGTTTCCGTAAAATTCTGTTTTTAAATTTTTTTTATATGTATTTGTTTTAGCTAATCAAATTTTCTTTTATTCACAATTGTACATTTTTTCACACTTATAAACTAAAACATACATATTTATTTTCACTAAATAGTGATTACGCCTAATCTTCTTGCAAAGTAATCCACCGATTTAATATAAAAAAGGAAAAAAATGAAACGAAAATATTATAAATATAAATTATAAATAATAAAATTTTAAAAATTTAAAAAATTAAAATTTTAAATTAAATATAATAAAAATATAAAAAAAATGGAAAAATATTTAAACTAATACCACCTAAATCACTATTGCTATAGTCTTTCAGCCGAGAAGCGAAAACTAAACCATAGTTGAAACTGTTTTAACTATATATTTCTAAAATGGATATTACTCTGAAATGAAATGAAATTACTTCGGTCTGAAAAACCTAAGTATTACATTCATGAGCTCAAAGTGAAATTCTTACCCCCACTTTTTTGGCATTTCTCGACGTTTTAGGACCTACTGATTCTAAAAAAGCAAAAAAAAAAGTGTATGTCTGTCTGCCGGCCGGCCGTCCGTCATTACCTACGCTGCAGGGAAAACGGCTGGAGGGATTTCAAAATTTTTTTTTCTAAAAATAGGTATACTCAAGAGTCAAAGGACAGGTCCGAAAGGACGCTGTGTTCGATAACACGAAGGGAAGTGTGTCAAAAAAATCATTATGTGTGTCAAAAATAGCAAATTTTCATATTTTTGGCTTAAAAAACGTTCATTTTAAGTGATTACGAGTAGGAACATTAAATTTGGAGAAATCTTAATGGTCGGGATTGGTATGGGAGATCAAAAACTAGATTATTGCATTATAAGTTTGTCAAAAAATGTTGTCAAGTGTGTCAAAAGGAAGATTTTTATTTATTTTTTTACCCAATTTTTTAGAAAAAAATAAAATTGTTTGTTTGAAATGAAATTTTATTATTATTATTGAGAATTATAGCATCAAAAGTTTGTCAAAAAAATGTTGTCAAGTGTGTCAAAAGAAAGATTTTTATTTATTTTTTTACCCAATTTTTTGTTTGAAATGAAATTTTATTATTATTATTGAGAATTATAGCATTATAAGTTTGTCAAAAAATGTTGTCAAGTGTGTCAAAAGAAAGGTTTATATTTATTTTTTACTCAATTTTTTTAGAAAAAAATAAAATTAATAGTTTGTATGACATGATATTTTATTATTATTATAGAGAATTATGGCATTATAAGTTTGTCAAAAAATGATTTCATTTATTTTTTTAGCCAATTTTTTGGAAAAAAAATGTAGCTGTTTTTATGACGTAAATGTAATTTAAAATGAAATTGTACATGGAAATTTTTGAATTTGTTATAATTTCTGAAATATTCTGGAATTCTGAAAAAGTTTGTATTTCTGATTTTGTAATAATTTTTGCAATATTTTTAGAATTTCGGCAAAAGTTTTAATTTTTGATTTATTAAGAATTTTTTGAATATTTTTAGAATTTTGAAAAATTTTTAATTTTTGATTTTATTATAATTTTTGGAATTTTGAAAAAATTTTCAATTTTTGATTTTGTAATAATTTTTGCAATGTTTTAGAATTTTGGAAAAAGTTTGAATTTTTAAGAATTTTTGAAATATTATTGGAATTTAGAAAAAAATTAAATATTGGATTTCATTCTAATTTTTGGAATATTTTTGGAATTTTGAAAAAGTTTGATTTTATTTAATTTAACAATATTTTTGGAATTTTGATTATAATTTTCCGGCAACATATTGATGTTTCGTGTTAGTTTTGTAATAAAGTTTTAAACAGAGATAAAAAATACTTGTACTTTAACAAAGAGTTATGTTTGATATACATCGCTGCCCAAAACTAAAAACACATGTCATCATAAAAGTATTTTGCCGAAAACTATATCAAAATCCCTAACTCAGACCGAAGTCTTGATATCTCAGAGCTGTGAGATTTCAGCCCCTCCATAATTTTATCAAATGAAATAGGGCTTAGATTAGGTTAAATAAGGCAGATCCTAATAGGACAATAATATACTATTTCTAATAGGGGTCTGATACAATTAAATAGGGCAAACCCTAGTAAGGCAATTCGTATTAGGTCCGGATCAGATTTCTCAACTGGAGATCAAATACGAAAATCCAAATTAGGGCCGGATATATTCAAATAAGGTTAACCCAAAAAGGGCATTCCTAATCAGGCTCAGAATAGGCCCACATCAGATTGCCCTTTCCGGTCTAATCAGGCCATGATCACGTCCTGACTATATCCAGGCTTTCTCTATCTAATTTATGCTCGAATGGTTCTACTTTTACAAACTTTTAATACGAGTTGCAATTTGAAAAATTGTTCTGTAAGCAAAATTTTATACAAAATCTAATTTTTTGTAAGAATGTATGATTATAAAATTGGTCTATTTTGGATCTTAAAAAACCTTATAATAAGTTTATTTGCACTTGGTATCAAGATATAATCAATGTAAGCTTTTAAAGATGATGCCAAGTGCGGACGGAAAAAGTGCAAGTCAAAATAAATTTTCAAAATAAAATTAAGAAATATATTTTAAATTTTTGATTGTTTCTTTAAAGCTTTCAAATAAATTTCCTTAAAACTATTGCTTTAAAAAAGTTATTCTAATGAAACCTATTTGCCCGGAATAAGTTATTGTTGAACAAAAAGTTCTGAAGAATTTCTATGTCATCTTCTAAAACGAAATGTAATGCGATTTATTTAACAACTTAATTATTAAGCTAATATTTGTTTACCCCTTTGATCTCTTTAAAATCAGCTATGGTTGTCAGAACATGCAATTGCTTACCTGTAAATAAAAAAACAAGTATTAATGAGTTATATGAATTTCTCAAATTAAAATAATTCGTTTAAAGTTTAAACTCGTTTAAATTTAAAACAAAATAAAAGTAACTTTTCTCAGTACAATTTAGGCTTAAAAATTTTTGATTTTATGATTTTACTAAACTAATGTGGTATTTATAAAAGCCAGCTATAGAACCACTTTTAGTTGCATATCAACATACTAACCTGAGTAAAACATGAACGTGACTTTTCTATATTAAATTATTTATTTCAACTCTATTTATCATTTAAAATTATTTTTGCTCTTGCCTGAAGATTTTTCATTATTATTTAGTGATTATTTATGAAACATAAATAATTCATAAAATTCAAAAACAATATAACATACAAAATAAAATCAATATGCAAACAATTTTAAAAAAATAATTGGAAAATCAAAATTGAAACAAAAAATTATAAATTACTTTTCAACGATTATCGACACCCCCTCACCTTTATTTACGGAACAAAAATATTCGCAAACGCAAATCGAACAGAAGATGAAAATCTATTGTTTATAAAATTGGTTATTTTCTTCTACTAAATTATTTAATTTGAATAGCGTTTTTCATTGTTATTTATCTTTTGCTATGAATTACAATGAAACACTCTAAACGAAAATAAAGTTTTAAAAGTTTAATTTATCAAAAACAATAATTAGAACTACCAATAAATGTTTCATTCTAAAAAAAAATAAATTTTTTAGATTAAAAAAGTTTTGTTTTATTTGCTCTTGTATTTGTTTTTGAAAAATCAACCTAAAGGAGTTTGAACTAGTAGATAAATAATCAAATATTTCGCATCGATTCGATTCTATGTTTTATGAGAGGTTATATGAGGAAACTTTACTGGAATATATTTGAAGTAGTAAATGATAGAAACGAAATTATTTGTAATTTTTATTTAAAATGTAAATTTTATTTGATAAGTTTTCGTGTGATTTTATTTGAACTTTGATATTGATTATTATAAATTATTGCTGAACAAAACCCCAATCACAATTTTATTAATACATTCAATATTCATATAATTAAATTATTTATTTCCACCATTTCGTATTACAATATATTTTAATAATTTAAATTTATAATTTATTAACCGTTCTATGCATTTCGATATGATTTACATATCATTATTATCAACTGCATACTAACAAAACGGAAAAACGAAAAAAAAAATAGATTTTAACAATTAACAAATTAATAAAAATAAAAACATTAATAAAAATAAGAAATTTAAGTTATACAATCAAATAAAACTGAATGAACCGCAAGAAATGTTATTCTGGTTTTAGGATCTCATATTTTACAAAACAAACAAATTAAATATAAATATTAATAATGCATAGTCACATATGCTAACATAGCTTTTGAGTTTTTTAGTTTACATTTTGAGTTTTTTTTTGAAAAAATTCCATTAAAGATTGTGGATGTTACACTCGAAAAATGTTCTAAAAAATTGAAAAATTCACGTTTTTTAAAAAAAATTCCATATTCAACGCTATTATTTTAGAACAAACAATAGTTGCAAATTTTTTTAATTTCTTGGAACCGATGGTAAATTCAATTCACTTTCTATTAAGCTTAATACACACAAGTTTTGGTGCAGTTTGCACCAAGTTATTCAAGTTTCATCCAAAAAATTCAAAACTCAAAATTTAAAAAAAAATTTTTTTGCTAAGAAAAGAAAAATGTAAATTCTGCAACATAAATGATTTATACATAAGTTGTATAGATTTACAAATCAAAAAGTTTGTAAGCGAGATACTATGCACTTGTATTATAGACCAGTCAAATTAGCTTTTTTGAGGAAAAAATTAGTAACAGGATGAAAACTATTGGATAAATAAGAAAATATTGCGCAAATGATGGAAAACAAAAATTAAAGGTACTCCGAGTTGCGGTGGTGAAATGGGGTGAGCTTTTAGAGGTAGAAAATGGTTTTTCATGATTTTCAGCGAAACTAGACCTTTTATCGAAAAAAATTAAGGTAATAAAAAGGTCTATAACTTTTATGTCGGCAATTTTTTCACATAACCTGAAATTTGCAGTTTAAATAGAAAATACCGAGAAAAGAATGACTTTTCGTAAAAAAAGTGTTATCAATTTTTAATATATATTTTAATTTATATAATGTTATTACTTAGTTTCCCCCAAGTAATATGAAGTAAAAAATAAAACTTATTTTAAAATTTTTTTAAAGTGCATAGTTTGAGAAAAGAGGGCATCCCAACATGCATGAAAAATAAAAAAATTCTGCCAATCCGATGTAACTTTGAAATTAAATTGCTCAAGAACAGCTATACCGATTTCATCAAACTTTTTTTTGTTTGATAGGTGATTATTAGTAATATAACTAGTTGGTCGTTTGAAAAAAAATTATATAATTGTGTTTGTAATTAATTTTAAAATTGAAATATTAAAAAAACTTTTTTAAACTGGTCAAAAATCAATTGGGATTTAATTTATTTTTTTTTGCCTCAAACTAGGACCTTCAAAAAAATTGTAAAGAAGTCGTATTTTTTATTTTATCCATTTTACTTATATGCCAATTTCAGAAAAATCACAAATGGTCAAGTTCAAATTTCGACTTTTTCACCTGTGTAGATCACGTTTTTCATCTGATGAATAGCGAAAAGAATTATTATTTTGTATTATTTTGCCGGTACAGTGTAGTTAAACTATACAATTTCAATTGTTGGAAATGTTTAGTGATTAAATTGTTGATATCAGAATTATTGGCATTGACGTAATTTAAATTCTTTATGTATTTTTATAAACCCATTCTGTGATAAACACACATTTTTGTAGATTCAGATGTAATTGAATCATCATTTAAAAGTAGAAAAATAGAAACAATATAACCTTGTTATCTTGGTCACTGAAAAATCAGAGTTTTTGTTTAACTTATACTCACTATAACGTTTATCTAAAATGTATGATAAGCAAAATTTCTATTTAGGTACAATAACGTCTCGGTCTGTAGGTTTCAATTCACAATTTGAGATTGTGATGACAATGAGCTTGTTGACGGTTGCTTTTCTTCAAACCAATGTAGTTGTCATACAGGCCTTAACAGTTTTCATGCCAATTCTTGGAAAAATTAGCCTTACTTAAAAAGAAATATATCCATTCAGGCCGCATTTCACAATGGATTGCTTCCCTTTCTCTAAATAGTTCCAATATCATCTATCATAACTTTTGTTTACTTATTTTAAAGTTGTGTATTGTTAGAACTCATATTTATGTAAAGTTTGATTTAATTTCTAATTTTTTTTCTCGATAAGTGTTTATCTCATTGTATAAATTTTTTAAAGATCATTGAAGCTGTCTTTTTCAGAAATGATAATACCGCATACATAACAAAACATTGAAATTTTTTAATTTGAAATGTCAAAAAATGTATTTAGGTTTTTAGAATTTAATATCATTTTGTAAACATAAAATTTATTTTTAATAAAAAAAATCCCTGTTGACACTTGAAAATATGGAGTTTAATGAATATGTTGTAATTTCGTTTTGGCTAATAATATAAATTTAGAGTTAATTTTTGTAAATCTTTCATTTAAAAAAATTCAGCTATGGTTGTGACATTATTATGGTATGGACGTTAACTGTAGATGTAAGCATTGCTGTTATGTTTTGTATACTTTTTCAATTCAAAGTTAGATATGCTTAGTTTTAGTTATAGAAAATTATAAATTAACGTCTCCGAATAGAAGAAGATACCATGCCTACTAGGGATTAGGATAAAATTATAATATTGTAATAAACTTCGTCCAGAATGGGTTAATTTAATTTAATCATAAATAACCAATACGTTCCGCCTAAATGTTTTCTACATTCTATGGCAAAGATGAATTAAAAGTTAACTCCCTTTAACAAATACATTTTGCATAAATTAAATTTGAGTTCGCTAATACAAATGCAAGTATGAATGAAAATAGGTGTGGCCTATTCAAGATGCACGGACTACGTAGTATTGATTTCTAGTGGATTATAGAAGTTTCGATTTATTTATTTTTCGATATAAATAAGCGAACAAAAATATCAGAGGGTCAGTTTTAATTTTTCAATTAAAAGTGTTTTACAAATATTCGCAAGTATAAGGAATAATCGGTGGTACTTGAGCCTGGGTACTAATAGTAAAAGAATTTGAACTTAGTGGAATAGTAAATACAGATTTTACGATTCCGAATATTATTGATTCAAATTGTGGAAAAGCAGTGAAGTTCATCGTGCATTTCTGGAGACCCTGGAATTTATTGCAATTAAAATCGGAAGTTGCTGTAACTGGTTGATAAATAAAGGTTGAGATTTTGTTAACTAAAGATCTGTCTTTTTACTGTCGTATTTGCTCAATAATCTAAAAGAACCAACGAAGAATCGTTACAGTATTTGGTTCACTTTCATTGCTTCATTTCCCTCAGTTCTGCTACATGACTTGCACTCCTCTATACAGGGTCTTCTGGACAGGGCATCGGCGTTACCATGGATCCTTCCCTTGCGGTGTTCAACTTTGAAGTCGTAGTTCTGCAGGATCTCTTTCCATCTTGCTGCTTGTCCTTCAGGAAATTTGAATTGTAATAACCATTTTAGAGCAGCATGGTCCGTGCGAATCAGGAATGGCTATCCACACAAATACTTGTGGTAATGTTTCACAGCCTTGATGATAGCTAGCAACTCCTTCCTCGTGACACAGTAATTCCGCTCCGGCTTTGACAGAACTTTACTGAAGTAGGCCACCACTTTCTCATCGTCTCCAACTTTCTGTGACAAAACCGCTCCGGTTCCTACATTGCTTGCGTCTGTGTCCAGAATGAACATCTTTCCGGATTCTGGATTGGCTAGTATAGGGGTGTTGCATAGTTTTTCTTTTAAACGGCAGAATGCCTCATTACATTCGGTTGTCCACAGAAACTTGGTATTTGCCTCTGTCAATTTATGTAGACTCTTGGCGATATTCGCAAAATTCTCCACGAATCTTCGATAATAGGTGCATAGGCCAAGAAAACTGCGTAGCTCATGAACATTCTTCGGTACTGGCCAATTCCTTCTTTTGCTGCTACTCTTATTTGCTCAATAATCTAAAAGAACCAACGAAGTAGTCGTTACAATATATTAGGTTTCTTTTAGCTTTCGTGATACGGGCTTTGGTGATACGGGACTTCCCGTGATACGGGACTTGGCGAACCCGAGGTACCTGAGCTATAGTGGGCTCTAGCCTGCTATTGCAAACCGTAAACCTGTTGTCATGTCTAGCGGGAACGGGGACCTTGGCTTAGCCGCCCGGGTCGCGGGAAGGTGCTCCCTTATTAGCACCCCCTGGTGGGTACACTCTAGAGAGGACTCTTGCAGGGTCAAACCACAAAAGTACCATCCTCTGGGCACCTGTCGCCCCCAGTTGTATATAGACTTCTAACAGGTATGGACGAAGGCCTGTTGGTGACCTTTATTGCGTCTAAACTCGTGGGAACAATATGGATAAATATTTTGGTAACCTTTCAAATTTTTTAAAAACTTTGTTTTCACCTGTTTATTATTTCTTACATCCTATCATGAAATATTGGCCTATGTCATATTTTGTTATGTGATAGGATTTATTGTTTAGTTACCCATTTTAAAAAAAAAATTATATTTAGATCAAATGACTATCACATTTGATAAAAAACTTTTTAAAATACACATCCAAAATATTTGTGGATTGAATGCCAACCGGGACGCCGTGCAACATCATCTCGAGCACGACCAACCGCATATTCTTTTTCTAACAGAAACACAAGTTTCTGAAAACTATCCCTATGACGTAACACTAAATCCCAAATATAGGCTTGAATCAGCTTTTAAACTCCATCAAGGTGTATGTGCATACATTCATGAGAGTGTTGCATATAAACGCTTTCCAAATTATGAAGTACATGGTGATGGCTACAGTACAGTAGTATTAAAGGTTTGTCTACCTGAAATTTCTTTTTTCACAATAGCTCTATACCGGTCCCCAAACAAACATAATCTCAATTTTTTTAATGACCTGACTAATGTTGTCGACGAAATTAGAGCACAATTTCAAAGTTGTGAGGTTATCGTTACCGGTGACTTCAACGTCCACAACAAATCGTGGTTGGAATTTTCCAAAATGACCGACGACAACAATGGAAGGCAGGCAGAAATATTTGCTGCATCGCACGACCTGACGCAGATTGTAAAAAGCCCAACTTTCACTCCTCGTAATGGTGGTGATAAAAGTTTTCTCTTAGACCTTTATCTCACATCTATGCCAGATATTACGAGTGTCAATGTCGATAAGGGTAGTATTGGAAATTCTGACCATTATTTAATCACATCAGTTATCAAAACTGATTTGCTACAAACTAGAGTTCCCAAATCCCGTAAAATATTTCACTTTTCAAAAGTTTTTTTCAAGGTTTCCCTTTTGATCGTCATTGTTTTTATACTGACGATGTAAATGTTTCTGCTCAAAACTTTACTGAAACCATTCGATTCGGTATTAACAAATTCGTTCCCTTTTCAATAATGAAACCCCAACAAAAATATTTGTTTTCGAAAGCAGCCAAATTGGCTCTTAGAAACAAACGTAGATTATTTAATATTTGGATTCACAAAAAGAACTCTGTTAATCGATCCCAATATTTAGAGGCTAATAAAATATCAAACCAGATAATCGAAAACGAAAAAGCAGAGATTGACAGAGCGAAAGCGGCAAAAACTTTCGAGTATGTCAATTTCTGACAAAAGTTTTTACAGTGCCATTAATTCTTTAAATTGTGGTACTAAATCTTCTATCCCTCCTATCATTGATGGTGACTCAATCATTACTGACCCTGCAAGGAAAGCTACATTGTTCGCGGAACGCTTTGCTTCAAATTCAACAGTTTTAGAAACTCCCAAAGAAATACCCCAAATCCAGTCTTCAGGAGTTAATATGAAACAATTACATTTCAAACCCAAAATTGTCGAAAAACTTTTAAGGGGGTTAAACAACAACAAAGCTTCTGGTCTGGACAACATTCCTCCTGTTATTCTAAAAACATTTTCAAAAGAACTTGCACCAACCCTCACCAAAATATTTTATAAATCCTATAAATCTGGTATTTATCCATCCTGCTGGAAGTTGGCCAATGTCCAGCCTGTCCCAAAAAAAGGAACGAAATGTGATATTTCAAATTATAGACCAATAGCCTTACTCCCAGTCATGTCTAAAATATACGAGCACTATATTAATTCACACATATCCAAATTTTTGGAAGACAACCATTTGATATCTGACAGCCAATACGGTTTTAGAAACAAAAGATCAACAACCGATCTATTGAACTATGTGGCACATATTTGGAATAGCATACTTGAGAAAGGTGGTGAAACGTACGTAATCGCATTAGACATCTCAAAAGCATTTGATCGAATTTGGCATGCCAACTTGATCAACAAGCTCGTTGCGTACGGTTTTCATCCCGCAGTCGTGAAGTTGATTCAAAATTTTCTGTCTAACCGATACATCTCGGTATCTATAGATGGCTTTTCTTCTGAGTCCAAATTAATTAACGCTGGTGTACCCCAAGGCTCAGTTTTATCTCCCACTTTATTTTTAATTTATATCAACGAACTGTTGCAAATCACCAGTAACCCAATAAATAGTTTTGCAGATGATAGTACACTGCACAAGTCATTCGTCCCCCTATCTTCAAAGGGTAAAATGCACGAACGAATAAATCCCGTCCGGAGAGACGCTGCCATAAATGTAAACGAGGACCTAAAAAAAGTCGCCGATTGGGGTGACAAAAATTTGGTGAATTTTAATTCCACCAAAACACAGCTATTGATTGTTTCCAGATCAAAGACCGAGTTTCCCAACGATATTTCAATTAATATGTGTGACGACCAAATACGCGAATGTGAAAGCATTCGTTTATTGGGAGTCACAATATCCAATGACTTACTCTGGAACGATCATATCATGGCCATGGCAAAGAGCGCGTCAAGAAAACTCGGCCTCCTCAATAGATGTAAAAAATATTTTACTCCGCATCAATTACTCCACATTTATAAGTCCTATATTCGTCCCTGTATGGAGTATTGTTGTCAAGTTTGGGGCGCTGCATCTGTTACTATCCTGGCTCTTTTGGACTCCGTTCAAAAGCGAGCTATACGAATTGTTGGTGATCGAGATTTAACATTAGGTCTTGATTCCCTGCAACATCGTCGCACTGTTGCTGATCTCGTTGTTTTTTATAAATATCGTCACCAGCAGTGCTCGGATGAAATCAGGTCCATAATGCCTCAGACATATGTTTTTCCCCGTTTTACTCGTCAATCGGTGTGTGCGGGCGGTCGAACTGTCGAGATTACTCACTGTCATAGTAATAGAATGCAAAGAGATTTCTTTGTGCGTACATCGTACACATGGAATGCTTTGCCCGAATCAATAGTCTCGAGTGCTTTCAATCCACAAAGATTTAAAAAAAGCGTCCACCTATACCTCAGGACGCATGTTGTTGTGGGACCTACGTCTTAAAAGGTATCTATGTGTTGTTGTGACGCATTTTGTAATTCCTACTACACAACACTTCTTATTAAAAAAAAAAAAAAAAAAAAAATGTTAGTAAAAAAACAATAACAGTTATTTCCTTAAGAAATTTATGAACTTGAACTGACTTTAAATTTTTTGAGGATTGAGGTTATCGAGGGAAACTCATAAAGGATTTGTTGAAGCGAGAGCTGTACACTTTCTTATTGCTAGTTATAGGTAAAACAAAATATCCACTAAGTATTAATAGCCTAAGAAATAAACTATTTAGATGCTTTGTTTGGTTTTATAATAATATACACCCAACTCTTTTTTTAAACGGTCTTTTTTTAAACGATTTTGAAATAACACGTTTCACCAAATACACCCAACTTTTTTTTTAAACGCCTTTTTTTAAACGATTTTGAATTAACACGGTTCACAAAATATACGTTTTGCACGATTATTTTGTTCTTGTACGAATACCAAAAAATGTTGTTTAAACTATTGTTGATAGTGTAATCAGAAGGCGGTCAATTTTCAGAAGACAACCAGAGATGTGTGGGTGACTCTTTTTAGATAAGATAAACGGTCGATCTTTGGCCAGAGATGTGACTGTTTTTTAATAAAAAGTGTTGGTAATAGGAATTATAATATGTGTCGCAAAAACACATAAATTCTTTTTAAGGCTTGGTCGCACAACAGCATGCGTTCTGAGGTGTTGATAAACGTTTTTTCTAAACCTTTAAGGGCGTGAAAGGACAAAGAAACGTCTATGCATTCTGTTTATAACAGTGACTGATCTGATCTCAACAACCTGATTTTTTGCATAGGGGAAACGAATATGATAGAGGTAAGATTAATTCGATTGCATCCGAGCACTGCTGGTGACGACATTTATTAAAAACAACAAGTTTAGCAACAGTGCGATGGCGTTGTAGGTACTCAAGATTTGATGTTAAATTTTAATCTTCCACAATTCGTATAGCTTGTTTTGAGTAGGGTCCAAAACCACAATGCTCTATATGGGGGCAAATATAGGAGTTACAAATAGGGGTAGAAAGAGAGATTAAGAAATAATAAATAAAAAATAATGGAGGTTGCACGAGACGGAACTTGTCCTGACACGCAAACTCTATGGTTTGCAGAGCCATGGAGTAATTGATGCGGTGTGAATTTTTGATATCTATTGATGAGGCCTGAGATTCCTCTGCCTGTGCCATCGCAATTAAATGATCGTTCCAGAGTAAGTCGTTAGAAATTGAGACACCCAATAACTGAATGCTTTCACATTCGTCTATTTCTTAGTCACATATAATACTAATTGAAATATCGTTTGAAAACTTGTTGTTCGATCTGGAAAAATTAATGGTTGTGTTTTGGCAGAATTAAAATTAGGGTTGCACCGATTAATCGGAAGATAATCGGTAATCGGCAATTTTGCTGATTAATTGATATCGGTTTTTTTGTCAGATTAATTGGTCGATTGTTGTGTTGATGCGTTTTTAATTGTTTGCATTTTAAACACTACAAATTATAAATAATAAAACACAATAGTCAGCCATACTTGAAAACCTTTTTAAATAAGTATAAGATTGGGGGTTGCTTAAAAATATGAGAAATCTGTTTATGTATTTCTGCATTTTTTTGATACAAATTAATTTAAAATAATGCTGTTTTTAAATGAAGTACTATAGTTACTGCCATCGACATATAATTTTTTTTAAATTTTGCCAAACTTCCTGACTCTGTAAATGGTTCCTTTCGGATTATAAAATCTCGGTTTGTGTTAAAATATTCGGTGCAAAGTTTCTCGTACGGTTCACAATGGCAGTGTGATTCTCGAAGTTTGCCATCCACGGCTTCTGTCTTATAAATATGTAAGTTTTTATTATTGCCATACCAGAGTAACCATGCTGGAAATAATGACAACAAATTCGTTCCTAGATACATAAATTCACCAAATGTGCTACAGTCAACCTAGATATTGGGTAAAAAATAAATCGAGAGCGGCAGATTGTTTTAACAACGAAAAGAAAATAGTTGCCAGAAAAATGCAAAACACCGCTTTCAACAGTTACAGAATTTTTTATTTAAAATATTGCCGACATTATGTAACAAGTACGCAAAATATGGTTTTAGCGGACGAATCGTAATGTTTCCGGACGAAGCGCTAGCCGAGTCTGTAATATGAAGATGAGTCTGCTAAAGCCATTTGCGTACGTGTTGCATACAACGTTTTTTTGTATTAGCTCTTAAGATTTTTTTTTCTAATTTATTGCTTAATTTGTATTCTTGCGTACCTAAAAATTTGATTTTTGAACAAAACTTATCAAAGCAATTGTGATTATAATTTGAAAATAATTATAATATAAAATGAAAACAAATTTTGAATCCGCTAAAGTGTTGGCATAACAACTTTAAGTACTAGGCCGCTAAAATACAATTTTGCGGACTCTAAACAGTTCTAAAAGTAATCATTTTTCGGAGCTAATACTAAAAATAAATAAATAATAGCGACGTTCGCATAACATTTTAAACTATGATTGCAAAGCGTCCCGATTTTGCTGGATTGTACCGACTTGTGAAGAAAAGTCTTGCGTTCTAACTAATAGTCTAATTCAAAAATGCTTTGCGCAGATTTGTTTAACTAATTTCCATCAAATAATCGGCAGGCAATTAATCGGTATCGGCCGATAAAGAAAGCCAATTAATCGGTAAGCGGCAAGATTTCTGATTGGTACAACCGTAATTAAAATAGACCAAATTTTTGATACGTTGATCGGGAATTATTTCTAACTCCTCGTTTACATTTATCCCCGACCCCGGTCCGGATTTATTCGTACGTGCATTTTATCCTTTATGAAGATAATTCATGGAGACTCGCGCCAATGTAAACGAAAACCTAGAAAAATTGTTAATCAGCGTGACAAAAATTTGGCCAATTTTAATGATCATAGGAAAGAATGACTTGTGCAGTGTACTATCATCTGCAAAACTATTTATTGGGTTACTGGTGATTGTCAACAGTTCGTTGATATTAATTAAAAATAGAGAAAAAAGAAGAAGAAAAGCCATCTATAGATACTGAAAGAAATATCAGTATCGGTCGGTCGGTGAAAGCTATGAATCAGAATGCACGACTGCGGTGTGATATTAATATGCAACGAGCTTATTGTTTAGATTGGCACACATGATTCAATGAAATGTTTTTGAGATGTGTAATACGAAAAGTACGTTTTACCACCTTTTTCAGATATGCTATTCCAAAGATGCGCTACATAGTTCAATAGATCGGTTGTTAATTTTGTATTGGCAATATCAAACAGATGTCTTTTAAAAATTTTGATATGTGTGTATTATTATAATCCTCATATATTTTAGACTGAACTGAGAAAAAGGCTTTTAGTCTATAATTTGAAATATTACATTTGATTTCTTTTTTGGACATTGTTCAACTTCCAGCACGAACGAAAAATGCCTGATTTATAGGATTTGTAGAAAATTTTGGTAAGACTGGATGCAAGTTCTTTGAAAAATAATTTTAGAATAATGGGGGAAATGTTGCCCAGACGGGAGGCTTTGTTGATATTTGACTTCTTTAATAGTGTTTCCACAATTTTGAGTTTGAAATGAGGTTCTGTCATATTAAATTCTGAAAACTTGCTTTTTTCAGGAGTTTTCAAAACAGTCGAGTTCAAATCAAAGCGTTCCACGAATGTGGTTTTTCTTGCTGCGTCAGTATCAATTAAACCAACATCAATAATAGGAAGGGTAGAAGATTTGGTACCAGAATTTAAGATTTAATAGGTCTGTAACACATAATCACGGGGGTTTCCGCTTTCCCTTTCTAAATTTCTTTTCTTTTCGTTTTCATTTATCTGTTTTGATATTCTGTTGGCCTTTAGCTATTTTAATCGATTTATAGGATTTTTATTATAAATCCAAATATTAAATAATCTACGTTTGGCCAATTTTACCCTTCGAAAACAAATATTTTTGTTAGGATTTCATAATTGAAAAGGGAACGAATTTATTGATGTCAAATTGAATAGTTTCAGAAATTCAGAATTTGTGATCAATTAAACTAAAGTAACTTTGTGATTCCTTTCCTTTTCAGTAAAGTTTTGAGCAGAAACCTTTACGTCGTCATTCGTCAGTATAAAAACCATAACTATCAAAAGGGAAACCTTTGAAGATACTTCGGGAACGATTGCACTAAAAGAAAAAATTCAGTCACTACAACCTGTTTTGTTCCAGCCGAATGTTTCCTTGTTTTTGTTTTATGTATATGTAATATAGTGTTTATTTTTATTTTGCACGGATTTTTGTGTGAGATTTTTGAAGTTACACGATTTTTTAATGTCGTGGAACGTATCCCTAAATTTACCATACATCTCATGTATTTTTTTAAACGGTTTTTTTTAAACGTATTTGTTAGGAACGCATCTACCGTTTAAAAAAAGAGTTGGTGTATATCCTTAAATTGTTTTGATCAATGTGATTGATTGTCAAGCTATCTTTTTTCCCAACTTATCGATTTTCTCGTTTTAATTGTTTTAATTAAAGGAAAATGATAAAAAGAATCTTCTGTATTCTATTATTTGTCAAATAAAATGAGTTTTTATTATCTAGTTTGACCGAATTATCTTAAATCTTATTATACGTTTCCTGTTTCGATATATGGAATCGTTTTAGGAAACTTTTTTCTATTCAGTTAATATGTTTATTCTCCACTTTTTACTGCATGCTTTTTATATGATTGTCCAAATCCAATACATCACAACTACATATATGAAAATTAAAAACCAAATATAAAAGTTTGATGACAAGTAAGGATTGTTATGATGTTTTTGAGAATGAAACTATATTACTATAATAATACTCTAACGTTAATTGGATTGAAATTGTAAGATCCCATTGAAAAGTAAAGAAGTGTTGGATTGGTTTGTGGTTTAATAAAAACTATTTTCATTTATTTTCAATTTTGTTATAATAAAGGAAGAAACTTCAATATCTCAATCTTCACTGAAGAATCACATTTCTTTATTCTAAAAGATTTCTTTGTTCGCTGACAGAGATACTTTTGATGTGAAAGTCAAACCAAATCAATAGTTGTGTGTTTATCGTTGTATGTGTTTATTATATGAAATGAAAAATTGAATAAAATATCTTTGGGTTTTATCCTTTTATTGGTACGTTAAAATTTGATAACAACGAATTATTAATGTGGTTTAGCAATTGATTTTATGTATAAATATGTTGGATAAATATTTTTTCACATCCTCTTCATGTAGTTTCCTACTATAAATACATTTCGAAAATGTATTAGTTTAACTATAATAACCTATCCACCCAGTGTTGATTGAAAACCAAAACGTGTTTTTTATTCGCCTACATATCAAAGTTTTACTTTATTACTGTGATTTGCGGCTTTAAAGTATCACTTTTCAACTATTTATTTTGGTGTCATAGCTACGTCCAAAAAAGTAAAAAGCATTTGTATTTTTTTAAATTCTATGAAAATAGTATATTTTCCTACAAGAGATGAAAACATTGTTTTTTTCGTGAGTAACCATTTGTTCACGAGACGCGCTAGCGTCTCCACACAACTAAATATACAAATTCCAAAACAATTTAAAGCGAATCCTCGCAATGTTTGGGATTACAAAGCTGCGGATTAGCAAGGACTTAAAAGTTTTTTTAGATGTTTTCCTTGGAAACGCTATTGCCTTACCGGCCAAGACCCAGACATAGCTGCATCAAATTTTTCTGAAACTGTAATTGATGGTATGCACAGATTTATTCCTAATAAATTGATCATTCCAAAAACTGATCTATGGTTTTCTAGTAAATGCAAAAAAGCTATAAAAGTTAAAAAAAAAGCTTTTCGAAAGTTTAATCAAAACAAAACCGATGAAAACCTTAGACAGTACCGTAAAGAGAGAAATTTATGTCGTAAGTTAATAGATGAAGAGAAACATCTATTTAATAGGAAAAAAGCATCTAAATTCGCAGAAAATCCGACTGGTTCACGCAATTTCTATAAACCCGCAAAGGCTGTCCAAAGCAACTTTTGTAAATCTTCCCTACCGCCTCTTGTTAATAGAGATGTCCCTATCATTGATCCAAAAGAGAAAGCTAATTTGCTTGGGCATTATTTCTCTTTAAATTCTACTTTAAAAGAACCTAATTTCCAGCCTAAACCTATTTCTAAAGTTTCTTATAAAATGAGGCGGATAATTTTTCGGAAAAACATTGTTCGAAAAATGCTTTTGAAAATCAATACTAACAAGGCAACAGGCCCTGATTTTATTCCTCCGATTATACTTAAAACATTTGCTAGGGAGCTAGCACCAATCCTCACTAAAATCTTCTATTTGTCATATAAGAAAGGAATTTTTCCTAAAATTTGGAAAATGGCTAGTGTACAGCCAGTTTCGAAAAAGGGCAGTAAGACTGATCCTACGAATTACAGACCCATTTCAATTTTATCGGTAGTTGCTAAAATTTTTAAGAAATATGTCAATTTTAATTTAATGAGCTTCTTAGAGTCTTCCAAATTAATTAATGAGAGACAATATGGATTTCGAAAAGGAAGAGCGACGGGAGATTTGCTGTCTTTTGTCACTCATATCTGGAACAAATCGCTTGAAAACTTTGGAGAAACATTCGGTGTTGCTCTTGATATTTCCAAGGCATTTGGCAAAGTTTGGCATAACAACCTAATATGCAAATTGAGATCCTATGGTTTAGACGAGCAGCTTATATCTTGGACACAGAGCTTTATATCTGATCGAAAATTTCGGGTCAATGTTGACGGTGTATCATCGAATACTTTTTCAACTAATGCAGGAGTTCCTCAGGGTTCCGCTTTGTCACCAACTCTTTTTCTTATCTATATTAATGATTTAATTGTTGGACTCAACGGTTCATCCTATACATAGTTTTGCTGATGATAGCACGCTTCATGCGTCTCATGAAGCACCTAAATTATATACACCCTTAGCGCTTAGTGAGTCTAGGTCAAAATTGATAGATTGATAGATAACACTGATCTTAAAACAATTATGGATTGGGGTATTGCTAACAGTGTTGAATTCAATACAAGCAAAACACAGGTTTGTCATTTTTCTAGGATAACGACACCCAATCTTTTTCCATTAACGTTTGGCCCCAAAAATCTTTTAGAGAATGAGTCTGTCAGACTTCTAGGAGTTGAGATTGAAAATAATATGAAGTGGAATTCTCATATTTTTAATCTGGCTAAGAATGCTGTTCAAAAGTTAGGTTTTTTGGGGCGATGTCGTAAGTTTTTCGATAGCGAACAACTTCTTTTAGTTTATAAATCTTTTATACGTCCCTGCATGGAATACTGTTCTCACATATGGGGTGGAGCTTACTTGAGTAGTCTCAACTGCCTTGATTCTGTACAGCGTAGAGCTATTAAACTCATTGGTAACCCAAGTCTTACTAACGGTCTTGATTCCTTGCAGCACAGAAGAAATGTTGCTGATTTGACTGTATTTTATAAATATATTATGGATGAACGAGCTTCTGAAGAGATCAAATCGATTTTACCTAAATCAGCAAACCTTTCGCGTCACACCAGAGCAAACGTAGCAGCGCATCCCTTTACAGTTCAAATAATTAGGTGTAGAACTGTAGCCTTCCAACCTGACTTTTTCAACAGAGTCTCTCATCGTTGGAATGCCTTACCTTCCTGGGTTTTCCCTGATGAATTTAATCCTCAAGGCCTTAAAGTTAACGTTCATAAATTTCTCAGAGAATCCTAATTTGCATTCCATTCTAATCCCTAGTTGGCATGGTATCTTCGGATATTCAGAGACGTTAATTTATAATTTATTATAATTAACACTAAACATGCCTAACTTTGAATAAAAAAAAAAAAAAAAAAAAGAAAAACGATTTTATCTCGCGCAGGAAATGCAATTTTTTCTATGATAGTAATATATAATCGATATTTACTATAAATTATAAAGTTAGAAATCGATAACAAAACATTCAAAATTCATATTCTATTTTTTCATGGCTACGTTGCTTAAAATACTTTGTAAAATTATATGAAAAACCATAGCAACTATAATTTGGTATTCTTTTTCACTAGTGAATTGACTTTTCGCATAGAAAAATAAAAATTTTTATCAAAACAATCCTCAAATTCAAAATTTCATTATCCAATTAAAATAGTTGTTTTCATTTGTTGTCATAGCTACACAATGATTTGGAAAAAATAATAAATATTTTGTCAAAGGTTACTTGTTCCACATATTTTTGTTTTAAAATTTATGACAATTTATAATTTAAATTTAGAATAAACAACTTTTCTTAAAATATTTTGCTTGCGGCGAATAAAAAATAGTATATGATGCACGGACGTAAGCTATTTTGGACTTAATGTGGGTGCAAATTTCGGCTAGCGCCTCGATTTGCAAACTCCACTTCCGTCCAAAATCTTTAGCTTTACGTCCTAGCATCATAATGTACTATTATACCACGACCGTAACTTTAACAATGAATAATCTTTATATGTTGGTTTTTTAATGGTTCTTTAGTTAAAATTTAAAACGAATAAAACTCCAAATTTTTTATCTATAGGTAATTTTATCATATACGAAACCGTATATATTTTCAGTTTTATCCGTGTCCCTTCACAACAAAGAAATATTAGAAACACCAATAGATAAAGTTTAATTAGTTTTAAAAGTTACGGTCATACTTTTGTAATTCAGTTGATTTTTTGTTGAAGCGAGAGATAGTACAATTTTCGATTGAGCATACAGCTTTTGGCCAAAATAAAAATCTAGCAAAAAGCTAATTTTTTTGGTTTGAATTAAAATTACTCAATGAAACATACTTTTCTATGATTTAACTAAAAATTATCACTTATAATGCAGTTTTTAACAATTTAATGTAGGACAATTCATCATTTTTTATATATTATGATAAAATCACTTAGCATTAACGTTTTTTTTTTTTTATTAATTAGTTAGACATGTTTAGCACACTAAATATGAAATATTCATTATTTAGACTCTTTCAATATCCGAAGATACCATGTCAACTAATTATTTCATTACGCACTAGTGCGTAATATATTTATTCATCTATATTTAATATATTTATTCATTTATTCAGAAAATTCATCAAATTTCAACAAATACAGAACTTCTAAATTAAAAAAATATAAATTTTCAAATAAAAAGATAAAGCATGATTTGCATACAACTTTTTCAAATTATTTCATATGACTTTTTTGATTATTATAAAAATTTATGAACATCCTGCTATATTATGAAACATTAAATAACAATAAAAAAATAATGCCACGGTAACATTTAATAAAAAAGCGTTGACAAAAATAATCAAAATTAATTCATAAGCTTCAACGAGTTTCACCCGTTATGATTACCAAATTTAGTTTAATACGACTATTTCTAGTTTATTTCTAATTATTTAATTTATTTCGATCGTAGAAAAAGAAAAGTATCTCGTACAAAATGTTAATATTTACCTATATGAATTTAAACCACTTCACGTCTTGATCACACTTGGTTTATTTAGGGTGACATGGAAGCCATGTCTATACTATTATTTTATATTAGGATGTAATATTTATATACAGACAAAATCATATTTACCAAAAATAAACTTACAAATTATACAGCTTAATTATCATCCCACGGCAGCAACAGTAGGTATATTCGCGATGACTTAATTGATTCCTGTCAGGCTTGCATATTAACAAACAAAGACAACAATGATAAATAACAGCATAGAATAATAAAAAAAACTGCTTGCACAATAGTATTGGTATTTAAGTTGAAGCCTTTAGTGCAACTCAATCAGTGACCCTTGATCACTATTTCCCCATCAGCGGTTATATGTTAACTCAATTTATCTTCTCTCAAAGATGTATACTGATGAGATTATAACAATGTTGAATTACAAGTACTATCCCTAACGCGTCAATTTTACAGCAGCATCAATTATTATTCACCAACAGCTTCAATATTCAATGACAAAAACAACGAGGATGTGTGACAGCCACGAACTATAACATTCACTCCTGTATCGGCAACAATCCACAATTTTATCTTATGTGGACGCGTCAACGTTAATGACAACAACAAATGATCGATAAGATTTATATTTTTCTCAGAGTATTAAATTTTCTTTTTTCATGGCGGCTGTGACAAGGGTGCTGTCACAAACATGGATAAACTTATTATCACCTTTTGAACAACACTACAATAATGTCTCAATATATTTCCTTTTTTTGTGTTGTTACAGACGCTGACCACCCATTTCATCACATTCAATTTATAAAAAAAAATAAACAAATCACAATTACAAGAATTTTATTTTTATTTTAACAGTTTATTTTACACAATAAAACTAAAATACATGGCCACCAAGTCACAAATAAATAAACTCAAGAGACCTCTCATCATGGTCGACCGATATTTATATCCATCAACCTTATTTTTTTCCTGCTATCTCTTCTTCCGGCATATCAAAAAAATTCGACCATTCGACACATTTTATTTTATCTCCGATAGATGGATTATTATTTTTCGACAGCTTAAGAATCCATCACTAGGTGGAGTAGTTTTTTTTGTTTGAAATGTACCTTGTGTGGCTATATAAAAATATTACACTGATAAAAAAAAAATTTATATTTTAGATGATTTTTTTTTAATTTTAATTCTTCAAACGTGGTTTATTAAAAAAATATCTTTGTTTTCTTTAATTTTTTAATAATTTAAAGGTTAATTATTTACTTAAAGCATTTTAAAATTACAGACATGCGTTATTTTTTGTTTTTGAGAAAAAGGCTTTTGAGTAGTTTGATTAGTTTGATTGTTTTTGTCCTCTATGCCATTTACTAAGAACTAGTTTACCGATTTTATCAATTTTTTTTGTTTAGAAGGTAGTAAATAAGATTTAATAATAGTACAATATATAACAAGGTTGAGAAGTAAGCTATTATTGACCGAGAATTTTTAGATTCTGAAGCGCGTTGCGTCGAGCGATATAATGTTAGAGGTCTATATTAGTCTTCTCAACCGAGGTATATATAGAATTTTTTTAACTACTAAAACATTTGCTTTGATTAGATTTTGATATTAGTCATTTTCCATTTCATTTTTTAAATTTCATAAAATATCAAGTAGCCTGGAAGTTCAGTTTCATACAAATAAAACGAAACAAAGGAATGCAATTATTATTTGTTTGTGGTTTTTGTTCATTTCAATTAAAAAATATGGAGGGGCTGAAATCTCACAGCTCTGAGATACCAAGACTTCGGTCTGGGTTAAGGATTTTGATATAGTTTTCGGCAAAAAACTTTTATGAGGACATGGTTTTTAGTTTTGGGCAGCGATGTATATCAAACATAACTCTTTGTTAAAGTACAAGTATTTTTTATCTCTGTTTAAAAATTTATTACAAAACTAACACGAGACATAAAAACGTTGCCGGAAAGTTATAATCAAAGTTCCAAAAATATTGTTAAATTAAATAAAATCAAACTTTTTCGAAATTCCAAAAATATTCCAAAAATTAGAATAAAATCATATATTTAAATTTTTTCTAAATTCCAATAATATTTCAAATATTCTTAAAAATTCAAACTTTTTTCACAATTCTAAAAATATTGCAAAAATTATTACAACATCAAAAATTGAAAATTTTTTCAAAATTCCAAAAATTATAATAAAATCAAAAATTAAAAATTTTTCAAAATTCTAAATATATTCCAAAAATTCTTACAAAATCAAAAATTAAAACTTTTGCCGAAATTCTAAAAATATTGCAAAAATTATTACAAAATCAAAAATACAAACTTTTTCAGAATTCCAAAAATATTTCAAAAACTATAACAAATTCAAAAATTTTCATGTCCAATTTCATTTTAAATTACATTTACGTCATAAAAACAGCTACATTTTTTTTCCAAAAAATTGGCTAAAAAAATTAATGAAATCATTTTTTGACACACTTGACATTATTTTTTGACAAACTTATAATGCCATAATTCTCAATAATAATAAAATTTCATTTCAACAAACAATTTTATTTTTTTCCAAAAAATTGGGTTAAAAAATTAATAAAATTCTTTCTTTTGACACACTTGACAACATTTTTTTGACAAACTTATAATGCCATAATTCTCAATAATAATAATAAAATTTCATTTCAAACAAACAATTTTATTTATTTCCAAAAAATTGGGTAAAAAAATAAATAAAAATAAAAATCTTTCTTTTGACACACTTGACAACATTTTTTTGACAAACTTATAATGCCATAATTCTCAATAATAATAATAAAACTTCATTTCAAACAAACAATTAATTTTATTTTTACTTCACCACAATTTTAAATTGTGTGAAGCAATGCAATCCATCGTGAAAAAAAAAAATCTTACATACCCCAAATTTTATTTTTTCTTTTGTTTTGGACCATCCTCTATCTAAATAGCCCAAAAAAAATTTGGTGTACGTCTGTGTGTGGGTGGGTGGGTGGGTGGTTGAGTTTTCTGCATAGATACCGATCGATTTTCATGAAACGTTGCAAAAAGCTTTTAAATAACATGAAAAAGATTTTATCAGCTTTTGGAGCACATTGGATAAAGGGTTGGGGGGTCCTCCATACAACAGGTGGTTTTTTCCACAAAGTTTTTATGTTTGTTGTGAGCATAAAACATTCATTCGTGAATGAATTTTGATGACACTTTGGAAAAAGACGCAAACATGTATGACAAAGAACTGATTAGTTTTTGAGCGATAGTGAACAAAGTGGTGGGGGGTTTTGGAGCACCTGTTTTTTTAAAAGCTCTATAACTTCTGTACCTGATAAGCGAATTGGATGAAACTTGGTACATAAGTATGTAGTACGGTTTACAATAGTTCTGCATCCCAACTTCCGGTTTTTCACTTCCAGTAAAAAAAAATTTTTTTGTACTTTTTTTAAGTATTTTCAGTTTCTTTATGCACACTACAGCCTACAATAATGAAGTGATTATGATAAACCTTATGGAATAGGGTTCCAATTAGTGTAAAAAGATAATTATCATCTTTTGGGACACATTGATCAAAGTGGCGGGGGGTCTACCATACAACTGCTGACTTTTCACACTTTGTTTTTAAAGTCTGTTGGGAGCATACAGACTTCATTCATTAATCAATTCTAATGACACTTTGGACAAAGATGGAAACTTAAATGACAAGGACCTGATTAGTTTTTGGACAATATTGGGATAAGTGGTACGGGGTCCTCCGAACACCTATTTACTGTGTCATCATTTTTGCAATGTTTGTTGGGAGCACACAGCATTCGTTCGTGAACCAATTTTGATGACACTTTGGAAAAAAATGCAAACATGTATGGCAAAGAACTGATTAGTTTTTGAGCGATAGTGAACAATGTGGTGGGGGGTGTCCCATACACCTGTTTTTTTTTAAGCTCAATAACATCTGTACCTGATAATCGAATTGGATGAAACTTTGTACATAAGCATTTAGTATGATTTACAAAAATTCTGCATCCCAACTTTCAGTTTTTTACTTCCGGTAAAAAAAAAATTTTTAATTGTTTGCAGTTTTTTCAGTATCTTTATGCACACTACAGCCTACAATAATGAAGTGATTATGATAAAACTTATGGAAAGGTTTCAATTAGAATAAGAAGATAATTATCATCTTTTGAAACACATTCATCAAAGTGGCGGGGGTCTACCATACAACTGCTGATTTTTCACACTTGGTTTTGAAAGTTTGTTGGGAGCATACAGATTTCATTCATTAACCAATTTTAATGGGACTTTAAAAAAAGATAAATACTTTATTGACAAAGAATTGACTAGTTTTTGGACAAGATTGGGATAAGTGGGGGGGTCCTCCCGAACATCTGTTTATTGTTTCAATGTTTGTTGGAAGCATACAACATTCGTTCGTTAAGTAATTTTGATTACACTTTGCAAAAAGATGCAAACATGTATGGCAAGGACTTGATTAGTTTTTTAGCGATAGTGAACAAAGTTATAGTGGGTCCTCCAAGCACCTGTTATTTTGGAAGCTTAATAACTTCTGTACCTGATAATCGAGTGGGATGAAATTTGGTACATACACATTTAGTACGGTTTACAACAGTTCTGCATCCATACTTCCGCTTTGTCACTTCCGATAAAATTTTTTTTACTTTTTCTCGTACAACAGAATTTATGTTTGTTGGGATACTACTGCCTGCTTTAATATTATTTTTATTATTAGAACTACGAAGTCCATAATATTGGTTAGCTTTTAATTAAAGTATTTTATGGATATTAGCTCATTATATATCCAGAACACGATGTTTCCAGAGCTGTGGTGAAGTCAGCCTATGCATCAGCGTCGCAATATTTTTCCGAAAAATTAGGTAAAAAAATAAATAAAAGTCTTTCTTTTGACACACTTGACAACATTTTTTTGACAAACTTATAATGCACTAATCTAGATTTTTATCTCACATACCAATCCCAACCATAAAGATTTCTTCAAATTTAATGTTCCTACTCGTAATCACTTAAAATGAACGTTTTTTAAGACAAAAATATGAAAATTTGCTATTTTTGACACACATAATGATTTTTTTGACACACTTTTGGTACAGTTATCGAACACAGCGTCCTTTCGGACATGTATCTTGCGAATACCTATTTTTAGAAAAAAAAATTTTTGAAATCCCTCCAGCCGTTTTCCCTGCAGCGTAGGTAATGACGGACGGCCGGAGGGCGGCAGACATACATACATTTTTTTTTGCTTTTTTAGAATCAGTAGGTCCTAAAACGTCGAGAAATGCCAAAAACAGTGGGGGTAAGAATTTCACTTTGAGCTCATGAATGTAATACTTAGGTCTTTCAGACCGAAGTAATTTATTATTATTTGACAAAAAATTAAAATGGTGGCTTGGATTTAGTTTGAGATGTAAATTAATAGTACATTATGATAATAGGATGTAAAGCTAAAGATTTTGGACGTATGTGGAGTTTGCAAATCAAGGAGCTAGCCGAGATTTGCACCCACATTAAGTCCAAAATAGCTTACGTCCGTGCGTCATATACTATTTTTTATTCGCCGCTAGCAAAATGTTTAAAAAAAAAATTGTTTATTCTAAATCAAGTTATAATTTTGCATAAATTTTGAAATGAAAATATGTTGAACAAGTAACCTTTGACAAAATATTTATTATTTTTTCAAAATAATTGTATTACTATGACAACAAAATAATAACAATAATTTTAATTGGATTGTGAGATTTTGAATTTAAAGGGTGCTTTGATAAAAATATCTATTTTTATAGAATTTAAACAAACACAAATGTTTTTTACCTTTGTGGACGTAGCTATGACAACAAAATATATGGTTAAAAATGACACTTTACGGCCGCAAATCACAGTAATATAGTACCACTTTAATATGTAGGCGAATAAAAGTATAATTTAAATGTTGAATATTTTCAAATTTTATTAAGTAAGATTACATAACGGTTGGAGAAAAAATTTAATGTTTTACTCAGAAGTCAGAATAAAAATGGATTTTGGAACTCGCAAAATTGCAGTACTCCGCTTTCGTGTCGCAGCCTCTTTGCTCTTTCCAAAATACATAATTTTTTGTTCCAGTGAAACAAATAACTATTTATGCACCTGTACCCCAAAGTTTGAATCGGTTGATTGTTGTTCGGTTCGATACTTCAAGGGTTTCATTTCTGATTACGTTGTTTGATTTGATTTCCTTAAAATAATGAAAACAAATAGGTAAAATTATCAATTAAATAATAAATTAATGGATTGTGATTTTTAAATTAGAACTGCAAATTGTTTTAAATGCAATTACGAATTATCATAACCTTTGAAACCATCGTAAAAAATAACAATAATTACTTTATACAATAATAATGTTTTTCACTAAAATTTAATTTTTTTTAACATCACGTAAAGGATAATCCATGTTAAATAAAAAAGAATATTCAAAATTCTTATATTTTTATTTTACTTTTTTATCATAATCTTCTTGAAACAGTAAAAGAGCATGTCCATTTTATTGGGGAGCAAATAAAAAGAAATGGAAAAAAATTTGAATAATGAAAATCACTTTGGTTTATGTACATTTTGTATTTTTATTTAAATTCCCATTCAACAAAAGTACTGTGTTTGACCTTATTCTTTTTAAATCTAAACAAAAACTTGGCAGATTATAATATTAATAAGAGTACGTGTTGTTAATGGGATTGTTTTGGATTGGCAAGGTAGTTTATTTGCTCTAGATATCACACTATTAAAATAGTATTGGTGTTTTTAAACAATTATTAAAATTTAAACGTATTAACAGTTAATTTTTCTAGAGTGTTTTTGATTGATAAAACTAAATTAAACACAAGTGACATTGTTTCTCGGGCTTGAACTAACAAATTAGAACACTAAAAGTGCATCAAATAAAATGAAGATATTTTTAGTAAACAAATCAATTTTCAAGAAGTAGGAACAAATAGATAAGTAGAATTTTAAACATTTCATTTGAATTGATATTTCAGAAAGTTATAATTCAATCTTGTAATTTGTCATCAGCAAGTAGAAAAAAATAAATAGAACTGTCAAAAGCAAAAAACAAATTGTAGTATCTTGTTTTTTAGTAAACAACAAACAATTTCCGTTCACACTTTTCAAATTGTTTTTCTTCTTCGTATAAAATTTCTTATTTTTTTTTGTTACTGTGCTTCCCTATTTTCATCTGTCAAATCTAATTATCTTCATAATTGTAACTTCTCTCACCATGTTTTCGTCATTTTTGTTTTCTTTTATTATTTGCTATGCCTTATGGTTTATTACTATTATTTTCATTCTTACATTATAGAGTCATAAAAACTTTAATATTTCCTTTCTTTCACGTTGTTTTTTGTAATATATTTTATTTTATATTATTTTGGTGTTAAAATTATTAACCTACGTGACAATTATTCATTTTGTCAAGCAGAAAATAGATAAACCATTCCCGTCAGTAAATGGTATAAACATTTTGGTTTGCATTTTAATTTAGCTAATTTATTTTTATTGTTGGTTTGATTTATTTCCGAAAAATAGAAGCATTTAAAGGAGATAAGTTCTAATGAGAAGTGAAATGTTAGAATAATATGATTTTGTGCTGAAGATTTTGACATACCGTGAAGACTCATAATAATTGAAAAATCTTCATATAAACACGGTTTAAAAAGATGAAGACGTTCTAATTCAAATAAAAAACATGTTGACTGTCGGAAGCTTCTCGTATTTTAAATAAGTCAGTCTTGTATTTAGATTATTAATTTAAATAAAGTAAAAGAACCGCTGTGATAACTAAAGTATTCTTTGATTTTACCAAAAACATTGTAGATATTATTACTTCGGTTTTAAGAATACCTAAGGATTGAATTCTCGAGCCAAAAGTGAAATTCTTGCCCCCACTTTTTTGGAACTTCTCGACGTTTAAGGACCCACTAATTCTAAAAAAGCAAAAAAAATGTATGTCTGTCTGCTGGTCACAACCGACGAAATCTAGAAAACGGCTGCAGGGATTTGGAAAATGATTATTTCTAAAAGTAGGTATACTTAATGGTAAGAGCCGAAAGGACGATGTGTTCATTAGCTGTCCCGGAAGTGTGTCAAAAAAATCGTCAGGCGTGTCAAAACAAGGATTTTTGCATATATTTTGCTGAAAAAACGTTTAAAATAATAGTAGTATGAAACCCATTGGAAAAGGAGGAGAATATTATAAAAATGAAAGGAAAAATAACTTACGGGCGATCTGAGGTCGGGAAGGGGAAAGGGTGAGTTTTTAAGGGTAAAAAACGGTTTATCTCGATTTCCGGCAAAACTGAAAGTCCTATGGAAAAAAGTTTAATGGCAAAGTTTTAGGTAATAAAAAGATCTAAAACTTTTGTATCAACACTTTTTTCACATAACCTTAAAATTTATGTGAAAAATTCAGAAAACCAAGTTTTTGGTTTTTTATTTTTATCTTTTACAAAAAATTTTTTTTTCACGAAATTTGGTGAAAACTTACCTTTTTATGTCCCAAATACGGTGTAATTGATTTGAAATATTTATTTTTCACATTATTTTGAATTAGTATCGAAAAAGCACCCTAATTTTCAATCGAAAATTCAATTCATTTATTGCATTTTCTGAGAAGATTTACTATAGTAATATATTTTTTTTTCACCATCAGAAAGTAGAGATTTCAACGAACAGAAAGCATACCAACTTTTTGAAAAAAGCTGATATTTTGACGGGTGAACTTTCGATTGAAAATTAGGGTGCTTTTTTGATATTAATTCAAAATAAGGTGAAAAAATAAATATTTCAAATCAAATAAATTACAGCGTATTTGGGACATAAAAAGGCAAGTTTTCACCAAATTTCGTGAAAGAAAAAATTTTTTATCAAAGATAAGGTAGAAACACAACACGGACGATAACGTCGAACGATTAAAAAAAAACGTCTATAATTTCGCTGTTATAACCACAACAAAGGTGTCAGCGTGAAAAGCTGTCAAAAATAAAATTGCATAAACTAAAATACTTTGTTCTTTGTCAAAATGAATTTTGCAAATTTCAATTTTAAAAATAACTAATTTTTACTAATAAATAAATAATAATAATTTTTCTAATAATAACTAATTTTAAAAATACAAAAAACAAATTTTGAAAATATATAAATGAATAAAACCGAACTTTGAACATAAACTGAAAATTCAGTTGACAACTCAAAACAAAACGATTACAACCTCAGAAACGCGAAAAACATCAGAAAATCATATTTTTCAGTTGGCGGCACTGTCACAATAACCTTAAAAATTACCCTTGCAGCCAAATAAAAATAAAATTGATATCTGGCAATAATCATCGCCGACGATAAATTAGAAATAGAATCTAAATTTTCTCCGACGAAAAAAACTTTTTCGTTTATCGCTGTAGTTGTGTTTGACATGTATGCATCCTGTGTATTCTAATGTTACTAACGTCGTTGTCGGACGATTTCGCCCGTGTTGTGTTTCTAGCTATAAAAATAAAAAAGCTAAAACTTGGTTTTTTGAATTTTTCACATAAATTTTGAGGCTATTTGAAAAAAGTGTTGACACAAAAGTTTTAGATCTTTTTATTACCTACAACTTTGCGATTAAACTTTTTTCCATAGGACTTTTAGTTTTGCCGGACATCAAGATAAACCGCTTTTTACCCTTAAAAACTCACCCCTTCGCCCTTCCCGACCTCAGAGCGACGGTAAATTATTTTTCCTATCATTTTTATAATATTTTCCTCCTTTTCTAATTGGTTTCGTCTTACTATTATTTTTTTTGTTTCCAAAAACTATCGACCCTGCGGTCTATATAGTTTTTGCAATATTTTGAGAATTTTGGAAAAAGTTTAAGATTTCGGAATATTTTTAGAATTTTGGAAAAAGTTTGTATTTTTTTATAACTTTTGCAATAATTAAAAATTTAAATTTTTGATTTTGTAATAATTTCTGGAATATTTTTAGAATTTTGAAAAAAGTTTAAATTTTTGATTTTATTGTAATTGTTGGAATATTTTTGGATTTCTGAAAGAAATCTGAATTTTTGATTTTGTAATATTTCTCGAAAGGCTAAATGGAGAGGTTTTTGAGTAGTTTGCTGAGTGTATCATCTTTTCACTAAACTATGTTAATATATGATCTGTTCGTGTTAGTTTTGTAATAAATTTCTAAACAGAGATAAAATACTTGTACTTTTACAAAGAGTTTTATGTTTGATATAAATCGCTGCCGATAACTAAAAACAATGTCCTCTTGATATCTCAGAGCTGTGAGATTTCAGCCCCTTCATATTTTTCCAGTTACATTTGCCAGCAAAACTATCGCTTTTAACAATTATGCAATAATGCGTTGCATTATATATCATTAGTTTATGTAAATTGAGATATATTTTTTAATGAACAATCGATTTATCTAAAACGATTTTATGATCAACACACATAAAAAATCATAAAAGTAAACACAATCTCACAATTTGCACGACTTAACATTTATTGTGTAACGTAATTGCCTTGCTAATAAATACAGTTCATGAATATCACATGAGCAAAGTAGCAAACAGCTTACAAGACAGCATCAACAATATAATAAAACAAACATTATGTTTAATTGAAACTTATATCGTTTATTCTATTGAGGCGGTGTTGTATAAGAATAAAAAAAAATGAATAATATAAATACAAAAAATGAAAGGGAATTGTAATAAATCATTTTTTCTATAGCAGAAAATAAGAAAATTATGAAAGAAAAATTAAACAAACAGCGAAAAGGATTCCTACCATTTAATGGCTGAGTGAGAATAAACTCCATTCCATTATAATTTGATGAAATCAAAAGAACGACCATTAATCAATTTTTTTATTCAATGGATCTTAGCTAAAATATAAGATTTTCAGTTTTTCTCTTTTTACAGTTTATATTAATTTTTCTTTTGTTCATTTTCATAGATTTATGAATAAAGTATTTTGCTTTATTGGATACGAAAATGGATACGACGCAGTTTTGTGGCCATTAATTAGTTTAGTAATTTATTTGTTTAATATGAAAAACTAATTAATTGTGTTGCATTTTACTTTTAATATGAAATCCGATTTTAATTATGTCTTTGTCTGATCTGTAAAATATACTATGAATTTTTCCACATCTTACTTGAAACTTAATACATATTACAGAAGATTATATGCTGCAGAGTAAAACTAGTAAAATCATATATAAAAAATTTTGTGTTTCATAAAAGGTTTGCGTTTTGTTTTTTTTTTCTTAATTAAATTTTTTACGTTGTACTTATTTTACCTATGCAAAAGCATAAAAAACAGAAGAAAAAGAAAAATCAAATATAATCATAAAAATTTTGATCAAAGCCAACAAAATTTTCACAACAAGACAGCAAAGAATACTGAAATAGAAGTTATATTTATTATATATGTATATATGTATATATGTTTGATATCTGATTTTCCATTTTTATTTTCCTGAACAGTAATTTAAATTTTTTTATGTTGAAATATCAAGAAAATTGCTCAAAAGAATTTATAATATTATTTTCAATTTTCGTTTATTTTTCTTATTTTATATCATCTAGTCTCGTAATGTTTTCTTTTTAAGGATCTTGTTTGTTGTATTGACGACGGGTGAAATTTCAGAATATATACTTTAGTGTAGATGATTTCCTGTTCTATATTATCATAACTTTTTGTGTTGTTATAAACTCAAAGAGCGCTGATTAGGGTTTTGTTAAGATTATCTTTATGTCTTACATTAGATCAAACAGTCTTAGTAGGTTTCTAATTTTAAATTTCAGAAGAAAATGCGTTCGTTTATTATTTACAAATGAGAGTCTTGATGTTATAGTTTTGCATCAAATCAAATCCATAACAAACCATAACAATCTTTCTAGCTACGTTGAATTTTCAGAAAATAAAATGTTACATTTTTAAAACTCAATCCGTTTATATTTTCCGTCGTTTTTAAAACAATTTTATTTTATTTATTCTAAGGCGCAAAATAATCTAAAAAAACAAAAAAAATATATTATAGTTATATATACGGATAAATAATAAATGTTTCCTCACCAAAGGATCCATTCCATCAATAGCTTTGTGGATTAAATGCAAAATAAAAGTGGTACATTGAAGAAAAATTCAATTTTTTTTAAAATAGAACGACAAAAACAAGTTCAACCTGAGGGAAATTCACAGACTGAGGTTGACTGTAATTTATGGAGGAAATTTGCTTGGTCGATCAATTTAAACGGTTCAATGTTGTAAAGTTATCAGTATGTAGGTTTTAAAAGGATAAAATAAACTAAACTTGGAATCAAGATCAAAAAAATATATCGCAAGTTGATAAAATCGGGTTGCATGTATTGATTTATTTGCTGATTGTCTCTGATAAAAACCCATTAACCCGTAATACGGAGCTAACTCATGTTCTTTGGTAGATTTACGACGTTCAAGAGCATTCAAAATAAGCAAAACTACTAATAAGCTCGACCAAAGTTATAGCTGGAAAATTGGTTTTAATTTTTTTTTCAGTCTAAGCGTACAAAAAAACAAGAGAACGTAATTCAATAATAATCATTTATATGATGTGACCAAGTAGAACACTCCGATCTTTGCAAAATAATCTCTTGCATGTTAAAATTAATTCTAATTTTCTAATATTTTAATTTTCAAATTTTTTAATTTTCTAACTTGCCAGTTTTTTGATTTTTTTAATTTTCTTATTTTCTAGCTTTCTCAGTTTCTGATTTTCTATTTCTCTGATTTTCTAATTGTCTAATTTTATAATCTTCACAGTTTTTCGTTTTTCAATAATCGATTTTCTAGCGTGTGCGTTCAAATGATACAGAATTTTTGAGTTTGAAACGATAATTGAGTTTATATTTATATTTTAGTTAAGTCAAACAAAAACTTAAACTTTCTTAGTAACGAGTGAAAATTATTAGTATGAAAGAAAATATTCATTTAATTTTTTTTTTCTGAGACTCTACATTCGTGCTTTGCAGTTGTAAGAAATTGATTTTATTTTAATTGGGTGAAGAAGTATAAAAAATGCAAGATTTTTTCCATCACTTAATTTTGAATGTAAATTATATTTAATAATTTATAAGTTTTCCAGAATATAATGAGATGAGTAACATTAAATATATTGGATAGATATATTTAATATTTAATAATATTTTAAAGATATATCGTCGCCTTAATAATGAAATAACGTATGCCATATATACGTTGTTATTATATAATGGGTGCGCTGCATTCCCCATAAGGATGTCTATAGAGTGGCATTTTAACATTTTCCAATTATTTTATAACTGGGGGTGAAAATTAATATATTGATAATGAACGTACATGCAAATTTGAATTTGGTTAAATATTGAAACAGCGTAAATGCATGTACGATATTTCAATTCCTACAAAATAATAACTTGGGTAAAATCATTGTCGTATATATTACATACATTACGATCGCCACACGAAATGGTAAATCTAAAATATTGTATAAGCATCATTCATGACTACATGATAGACCGGTTCATATAAATAAAAAATTGTAAGAATATCATGCTTTAGTTCAATTATAATTTATTTTAGGCTTAATCGTACTTCCATGCAAAATGAAATAACGTATATGAAATATGAAATAACGTATAAGGTACCTGAATGACTTTTCACCTCTTTTTAGGTAGAAAAGCCTGCAGGTACCAATGTGAAATTTTAATATGTTGTGGGGAAATTAGTCAAGATTAATTGGTAGAAATTTTTTTTCCAATATCTTTATTCATTCAATAGTGCTGCCGAGTTTACGAAAATCAGAAAATCGAAAAATCTTTAAACTCAATTATCTCGAAACTACACTTTTGCGAATACGTTGTTTCATTATTAAAGCGACGATATTTAATAATATTTTCGTAAGATTTAATCATAAAACTTTAGATCTTGCATACAATTTTTTTTATAAAAAGTCCTGAGAAATAAAAATTACACTATGTGCCACAATGACACAACACAAGGCATTACGTATTAAGAAATGGAATATCAGGTGCGATTAAATCTTTATGAGATGTGAGATTGGTTTTTAGTCTTTTGATTCGAAAACCGGATTAACTATCAGATATGCAATAGTTGTCGTTTTTTTAAAATTTTGTATGATAGAGTGAATTTTATTTATTTTTGATAACACCAGTAGTAAAACTATTAGCCAATTTGATATAACACATTTCGTGTTTATTATTGTGACAGGATAGGTATTGGGCAACACGTGAGAAAAACACCAGTTATTTCGTAGAAAGTTTTGTTTAAAAAAGATTAAATTCTGTTATTTTTATTTTATTTTGTGCAGTGACGATTAATTCACCGTTAATAATAAAAAAAAGTATGATGATTTACTATTTTATTTTGATTCCAGCATTTCAATTCATAGGGAGAGTCCCTATATTAAAGTCGGTTTATTCTTTTATTGATGAACCCACCTCAACGATAATAATAAAAGCATTTATGTGTGCCATCAAAAATCTACCAATTTTTGACATTTTCTCAGTTAATTGCTTTGTTGCGTCACACAAGCGACAATGCATGTTTCTATTTACATAAATACTAAAAATTTGGTTATGTAAAGTTTTCGTCATATTATATGTAGGTATAATACGGTTGCTTAAATTTATAAAAAGTAGAATGGTTATTTGTAGTTGTAGAGGGGAATATGTTCTCGTTTAACAAGAATTGTTTATTGAGACGATATAAGGAAATGGTCTGACTAGCATTTAATATTGGGATAATATGGAAAAATTTTAAAACGTTCTAAAATAAAATGAAATAAAAATTAAAATTTATTATCGATATAACATTTGTTGTGTTCTCTCAGATAACAAATTTACATAATAGACAAAATACATGTTTTCACAACTTCGTTTTCTTAACACATCAATAATAGGTCTTTTTACTGAAAGCATATTCTAATTATATTATTTTTTCTAATATCTTTATAATTACCAACTTCCATTTATATTAATAAAACATTTGATGGGTTTTCTAGACCATACATAACAAATATTTTTATTGAAAACAACTATACGTTTTCAAACTAATCTGGGTTCGTGTTTAAGTTTTTTAACTGTTGTTAAATATTACCAATATTTGAGGGATAATAAATTTCAATTCGCATAATTTTGTGTTTTTCAATTCTGTACATTTGGTTGGCTTTTGAAAATTCGCCAAAATGATACTAAATTACTACATTCTATCAATGCTACCAACGTGGTATAAAAATTTGTAAAATTATTTTAATTTTACTAAAAGTTTGGGAAAGCAAAATTTTGATTTTATTAACTTTCAGAAAAAAGCATGAATGCTGACTTTCTTTTTACTAATGAGAAACATATAGTTAAATAGTATTGATTGATTGATTGATTGATTGGACTGTAGGACCAAGCACTAGGCGAGACTCCCGGATTACGGCCGGGCCACTTCCTACAGTCGTTTTACATATAACAATAGGTAAGGATAGGTAGGTAATTGTTAGTTAGGAGTGAACGACCCGGTTACAGACACCTGGCAAATCGTATCTAGCTACTACTGTTAGGAGACAATCACAAGGACAATCACTTATACATATAATCTGCAATCGCCAATCAGCAATCCCGTATCTAAAATTTCTCGCCTGCAATCTCCAGTCGGAAACCTGTTATTCATGTAATTTATTAGTATAATAGGATGATGACTAAATTGTAGTCCTCTGCACTCTCCAATCTGAATTCATGTTATTATATTTATGGTTAAAATTATTTATGATTATTTATGGTTAAAAACATTTATATTATGTACATATATATAAAAAACAAAAAACCCCTTTGAAAATTGAGTGAATTTCATATAAAAAAGTATTGGGATTGAATTGGATAAAAATATTATCTTTCACTTGATGTTTTTATTTGAAATGTATTTATTTAAATTTTATAAGACATTATTTTATATAATATAATTAACGCAAGAATGTTTTGAATTTTTCTTGAAACACAAGAATTAATTTAACAAAAACAATTAGCCCTGCTCGTTGATATCGTTCAAAAATCTTATTGGATTTTATGGATAATGTTTGGATAAATAGAAAGAGATAAATCTATCACATAAAATTATGTCAACAAATGAAATTTTAAACTGAATTTGAAATAATAACTAAATTTCGCTAGTTAAAGCTCTAAGTAGGTTTAAATTTTACACAAAATCGAATAGCACAATAACACCTTTATTTAGTTTTCTTGTAAAAATCAGAGTTAATAAATTTTACATTTAGGGAAGATTACATCTTGGTCGCCCACATCTTTCCATTTTTGAAAGCAATCTTACCTTAGAGTTTAATTATTAAAGCCAACACTTTAGAACTATTATATTAGATATAAAACTGATTATTACAATTAATGTTTTCACTACATTTAGTTATACTTATATATTTATCATTTAAGAGATTTAGTTTAAAATTCACACTGTCACTTATAACAAGTGTTGATAAGACGACCATTCACCATTGTCATATATATATATATATATATATATATATTATATATATATATATATATATATATATATATATATATATATATATATATATATATATATACATACATATATACACACATACATACATACATACATACGTACATACACACATATATACACATGTACTCACATATATATACATATATACATACATATACACATACATGTACACATACATACATACATATATACACACATACACACATATACGCAAACATACATATACATATACATACATACATACATACATACATATACACACATACATACATATATATACACACATATATATATATATATATTATATATATATATATATATATATATATATATATATATATATATATATATATATATATATATATATATATATATATATATATATATATATATATATATATATATATATATATATCCATACACATACATACACATACATACACATGTATACACATACATACATATACACACCTACATACACATATATACGCACATACATATATACCTATATATATTACATATATTTATTAACAGCAAACATACATATTAAGAAGTTTTCACCTTATGTCCAACATACTATTTTATGTGGTATTGTTATATAAACATACATACATACATATATATACATACATATATATATATATATACATATATACATATATATACATATATACATACACACACATACATACATACACACGCACACATACATACATACATACATATCCATACACATATATATACACACACATATACACATATACATACGTATATATACATACACATACACACATACACATACATATACATACACACATACATACATACATGCATACATACACACATACATACACATATATACATATATTGATAATTCATATAAATATGTTATATATATTTTGATAATTCAAATATGGAATATATGTATAAAATTTGTTTGAACGATATCTTTAATACTTTAGACGTATTTTTAGACTTCCTTTCATTTATTCCAAATTACATAAAATTGATAGAAATACGAAAGATGTTTTAAGAAAGTTTATAAACATTAAAACTAGTTTCAATGTTTATATATACCTGTTGTATTATATTCTGTAGCTGTAAATCAAAGAAAGTTAATTAATTCGAAGTTCTATTTTCATTAAATTTATTAAAACTAAATTAAATTAATGCCAAATCTCAGCTAATCTCATATATATATATATATATGAAAATTCAATTATTTCGAATAGCGAACCTAAGATATCAAACCATCAGTTTTTTTAAAGAAACAAAAATGTTATCAATGTTTTTTAAGAATAATATTTCACACGCCATGACACCTTTTCAAGTTGACGAAATTTGTATCTTTATTTCTAATAAATCTGCATTTTCAAAAACAAAATCAACAAACAAAATTTTTTTTTAATCAAAACAAGAAACACGAAATCCTCTTACATATTATACCCAACTATAGGTGCGTTCGATTTGACTGAAACAACTGAAAAAAACAACAACAATTGCATTAAATTTTTCAGTTGCTTCAGTTGTTTCAGTCAAATCGAACACGGCTTATTTACCACGACTTGTTGATTAGATCGTTTCTTAATTTAACACTACAAAAATCAGATAAATTCTATAACCTTTTTTAAAAATGTTAATGATTTTCATCGACTAAAATCACTACGGTTTAATTTCATTTTAATTTTAAATGAAAAAAAAGTAATAAAAATAAACAACGACACAACGACTTGTATCGAATTGAAAACCATAAATTACGAGAATTTCAAGAGAAAAAAAATTATTTTCCTGATTTTTTCAATCTTTTAATTAGAAAAATTAAATTATTTTTAAAATACCACCATTATTATATATTATTATATATCATATATTATATATTATTGAAGCACTTGGTTTGAAACACATTTTAGACACTTTAAATATGGTAATAAGACACTTTAAATATGGTAAATTATTAAAGTAAAAAATATATATGTATTTATCACGACGGAGAGTTTTATCCACGTCCATCTTCTTTAAATGCGCTCGGCAAACCCAGTTAAATAGTATATACTTTTATTGATAACTTTGAATACAGTTGTAGAAAAAATGCAAATTATTCGAAATGAAAATTTTAACCTTTAAAACCTATTCGGTGCACAGTATATATACTAGTAGTGTCTTTCAAAACATGGCGCGCGAGACACTACCGCGTCTCTTGAATTAAATGATTTGTGTGTGATGGAAGCATAATCTACCTGTTGGTCGTAAACGCAACACCTAGATTAACCCGCACCAGCCCAACCTGGCGTGAATTCTGGTGACCAACCTCTTAACCAGAAAATTTAAAATAAACAAAAATCGCGTACCTCAATACACCACCCAGGATCTCCAGAAGGATCACCACTTTTCCCTAAATATTTAGACATTAATCTTTCATTTTACAAACTTACAATAACAAAACAAAAAGTACACTTCCCTTTCTATGTTGATTGCTGAATTTTGTCTTGAATCATCCCAATTATCCCAATAATCTGTATTCACCAATTCATCAAAATCAAAACGTTGATATCGAACTATATAAGATCGATCTTGTTCAGATTATATTTTGGCTTTATATAATCAGCAGCAGTGTAATTAATTAATAAAACAATCAATTAATTAATGGGCGTGCAATCGATTATATATTTTATTATCTCAAAAATCTTTACCCCTCCGTCTGAATATAATTTTAGCTTCTAATTTTAGGTTAAGATAAATTTTTTAATATTAGTACACCTATCTAATTCAACTATAATTTACTTGCGCCAATACCACTATGTATTCTATTCTATTCAGTTCACTTAAATTTTATTGTTCTTTAATTGAAACCATTTTTCACAAAATTGCACAGGAAAAAGAAAGTAATTCTAAAATTTTTAATTTTTTAATTTAAATCTATCATCCTGACGTTCGACAACACTTTTAAATCAGCTGTCCAACTCAATTCTCCCAACAACTTACTGTCCAGCCAACTCTATTCAGCACCAAACAACAACTCGCCACATCAATATTTTAATCTCAACTGCCTGACTAAAAAATTAAATTAAATTCATTTCTCATGGCACGAAAGAAATTGTCAGCATAAAATTTTATTTTACATTTTAAATTGTTTATTCTGTAACTTTTCTTTAAATCTTATATATTAATACGCTAGAAAAAAGCTTTCTGGAGCCTAAGGCTTTTTCAAATTTTCACTGCTGACTGATATTACTGTAACTTAGGTTTTAAAGATTTTTGGGATTTTTCGGATCATTAATTAAAAAAGTTATTATATACGAAAAACTTTTTATATACATAGGGGGAAGTGGGGATGGTATAAACAGTTTTTACTTAAAGCTCAATAACTTTAAAACCATAAAACATTTTTACTTAAAAACTGTTTCATTGTAAAATTTCATATCTTTACTACAAAAAACTATTTTTTTTAATTACGTAACTAAACATTAAGTATAAAATTTTGAATTTCAAAAAATTTATGTTTCTCGTTTAAAGTATCCCCACTGGTGGGGCACTTATAAACAATGAGCATTTTTGTATGGGGCACATATAAACACCCAAAAAACACCACAATAAAATTCATAAAGTACCTTTTTTAAAATTTTTTATTATTTATTGTGCTTCAAACAATATATATAAGCATATAACATATATATTTCTTTAAAAAAAAACAATAGTTTTCGATTGTTGTAAAACTTCAATAAATTCAGGTAGAAAATTATAAAGAAAAAAGCAAAAATTCAATCTCATCGTATGTTTAGGTTTTGCAAATCAATATCAAAAGTGAAACGGGAAACCACACGTATACCATATAACCATACCATGCTTCACATATAAACGCGTTTATACTATCAAAATTTTTTTTATTTATATGTGCCCCACGTGGCGATTTTGGGGTTATGTTTTGAAAAAATATTCCAAGATCTAAAATTTAGCTAAAACAAAGAAATATTATGTTTCTTGAATATTTCAGCTATCAAAACATGTTGGAATATTTTTAAACATATGATGGTAAAAAAAGTTATTCGAGTTTTACAAAAAAAAAAATTTACTTTTGGGTTGCCGAAACACCTATTCACCAATAACTTTTGAACAAGACTGACTTCAGCTGTCAAATTCTCCTGGTGTGTGTAGTCGATCGAAGCGACATCTGTGATATTTTTGTCGAATTTTTGATTGATGTTTTGTGAGGGAAATTAAAACTTTTTACAGTTGCCCCATGTTTATACTATCCCCACTTCCCCCTATGCATTGTAAGTTTACATACAAGTAAAAAAACACGAAACAAATGAAATTTAAAACTTAACTTTATTTTCTTTTTTTTTATATTTCCAAATATAAATATTTTTAATTGTCCATACAATACAAATATTATTCATATTGAATTACTTTAAAAACACCTTATATTCGTATGCGTAGTATTAGTAAAAATATTCTAATCAAATTTCAGTGTATTTACAAACGTAGATGGAATTTCATTTTAGTCTTCTTATGTCTTCGTACATAGAAGGTTTTCGATATTATTTTGATATTATTTCGGTTATTTTGGTATTTGGTATTATTTCGATATTATTTCGATATTATTTTGATATTATTTCGATTATTTTGTTATTTGATATTATTTCGATATTATTTCGATATTATTTTGATATTATTTCGATATTATTTATTTCGATGCCAAGACCACGTCGTAAACGTTTGGAAGTAAGTGGTAGACCGAGTCGTCGGAATAAAAGAGATTATATGCGTAATAATGTTGACTAGGAGGGCCCGGCGTGCTCCGCTACGCTTATAAACAAAGTTTTTGCGTTGACATTTTGTTGACGTAGAAGCAATGATTTCAAAAAATGGTAATGAAAAATGCTATCATATAATTTTTAATTTTTCTTTTTAAATATATGAATGAAAAATAATCAGAACACTGGCTGATCAGTTCGGATATATGAAAAATTAGCGATCAAATAAGTTTTCAAGTAAGCTTATTTGATCTCTAACTTATTTGATCGCTAATTTGTCATATATCCGAACTGATCAGCTAGAGTTCTGATTATTTTTCATTCATATATTTAAAAAGAAACATTAAAAATTATATTATATTTTTCATTACCATTTTTTGAAATCATTGCTTCTACATCAACAAAATGTCAACGCAAAAACTTTATTTATAAGCGTAGCGAAGCACGCTGGGCCCTCCTAGCTTTCATAAATACGTGAAAAAAATGCGTAAATCGTGTTAAACCAAAACAGAATTGGTGTATTAACAAATAAATTATTTGAAGATACATACTTTTAATATAACTAATATGGATTCGAATGAGATTTAATACTACTTATAAATTCGTGGCTATATTCCAAGAATTAGGGGATACATTTCGTTTGGTATTAGCTACCACATTACGTGAAGATGGGAATACTAATTGTAGTGAATTTAATTGACAAGAAGCCGAAGGAACAATGGCTGATAGTTTTGAGTATGTAATGTTTGGACAAATATATAGAATAGAATGAGACAAAGCTCAAAATGGGGTATACAGTTGATTATCTACTTATGTTCCATATGATGGCTTTTTAATGTTATTAAAAAGGAGATGCTATCAATTTATATGGGCAAGAAGTGGACCATCATATATATACTTATAGGTATCGTGCGTATCTGATTGTTACGCACCAAGAGTTGAGTATAGAAAGTACTGGATCTTTGTGAAATTAGTTTGACGTTTGTTGTTATTAAGAAATATTGCTAAAATTCTCTGTTCGTGCTGTGTAAATGTTATTAAATATTTATCCATTTATTTATGTCCTAACAAATATCGCATAGTTAGTCTTTAATTTATGTTGTTTTCATTTTTAATATTTTGACAAACAAAAAACAATCGAATAAATTGAACGGCATACTAAATCATAAAATTTGTTTAACGTGTTGACGTGTAACGTTTAACGTGTAACGTTCATTTGTTGAAAAATAAAAGATCCAATATTTACAAACCCTAACACTTAAAGCGCTACGGTCGAATCAAATAGCAATGTACGGTCCCTATAGGGACCGTGCGTATCTGATTGTTACGCGCCAAGTGTTGAGTATACAAACTTTTGGTTCTATTTGAAATTAGTTTGACGTTTGTCGTTTTACATATATTAAATCAAATCGTACTTTTTCTTTAATATTATTAAAAATCTCCGTTCCTGTTGCGTAAACTTTAATAAATATTTATGTATATTGTATAAAATGTCGCATAATTAGTGCCTAATTTACTTTATTTTCATTTTAATATTTTCACAAGCAACAAAATAATCGAATAATTTGAAAGGAATACTAGATCATAAAATTTGTTTAACGTGTAATTGGTTGAAAAAAAGAACCAATACTTACAGACTCTAACACTTAAAGCGCGACGGTCGAATCAAATAGCAATGCACGGTCCCTATAAACGTAAGCGTTTTTCTTGATTTGAATTTATATATTTTTTGTTTGTTTTTTTTTTTGTCAAATTATTTTTTGTATTCAACATTAAATTTGTGTTAGTGTAAATTTTCTTTGTTTTACATAGTTATTTTTTATAAGAAATTTTCAAACCCGGATTGGTTTGGAATAAATCCGTGTTTTCCGTACAGTTATTTTTTTTTTTTGTTGTAAAAAGTTCTATGAGACAAAGGTGAAGTCTGGAAAAAATATTTCGGAGACCGTTTGTGTTCATTTTTGAAAAACTAAATATTTTAAGGAATTTAAAAACTCTAATTTTTGATTAATTAATTATCAACTTTAAATTTAATAAAAATATTTTATTTATTTACTATCAACTTATTTAAAAAGTTTTTGGTAAATCAATTTTGATAACTAATGTAATTAAATAGTGATTAGAATTTTTAATACTGTCGTTATTGAAACTCATAATATCTGCCATATATGTGATATACAGATCCAGAAGAAAACATTTATCATGTCCATTACAAGGGGTTACAATTAGAATATTTTACTGCCATTTCGTTCGCTTGTTAAGTGCATGGGTTGCGCTCATATACTCTACCACATGCAGACCTACAATTTTATCCATTCTACCGTTATGTTCAACATTTGCTATGTTTTTATTACGTTTCTTTGAAGAATTGAAAATTAAGCAATATTGTTTTTTTTGTAATAAAAATTGTTGTGTAGTAAGAATTACAAAATGTGTCACAACAACACACAGTTACCTTTTAAGACATAGGTCCCACATCAACATGCATCTTGAGGTGTTGGTGGACACTTTTTTTAAATCTTTGTGGATTGGTGTGTGCCAATATATCAAACTTCTTATATACTCATACCCTTAAGAAAAAACTTCAGTTTAGAATAACGATTATACCAAATAAATCGATAGAGACCTTCATACTGAAATGCAAAAGTACCAATGAAAATATATTATCACGGCCCGGGACCCTGAAAGTGTTCCCAAGTTATTAAAATAAAATTAAAGAAAGACTATGTCAGTAAGGTTGACGTTAATGAAACAATTATTGCACCTTCACTCAACGGCAATGATTCTTTCGCATTAAATAAAATAGTGGTGGTCACTGAGGAAAACATGAAGTTAGGTTTGCTAGATCTATAATAAAACAATATAGCAGTTTCATGAGAAAATTCCTAGCTATTTTTTTAAAACTTGTACTACACTAAAAGAGTTTGCTAAAATCATTATATTTTTTATTCATATTTGACAGAACAAACTTTTTGGTGAAGGTGACATTTGTAAAAACAAAATTTTGACATAAGGTGAAAATTAGTATATTACATATCTAGAGTAGTAAATAGCATTTTACATGCGAGGGAAAATTTTGCGCGTGAGACGCGTAGCGTCCAGTGCAGTATCTTCACGAGCATGGAAAATGCTTTACAATTCGAGATTTGTTATATACTTTTTCTACGACTTTGTTTTAATGCCCAAACGCATATAATTACTTGAAAAAATGAACTACTAATTATAAATTAAATGCAAATAGTTTACAAATTGTGGTAGGCTTTGCATTATTCTGTGTCAAAATGAAATGAAATATTTAATTTTTAAAAATCAAATTTTTCTTTAAATAAAAATTTTTCTTGTCATTAAAAGCGTGCGGTAGTATATATATAAAAATCCATTACCGCACGCTTTTTCTTACTTACCGCACGCTATTTGAAATAATCAATTTACATGTCATGGATAGTGTGATATAATTTATAACACTGTGCGACAGCCAAAATCCGCTGGGGTTCTGACTACCGGGAAATGTTATATCGGTCAAAAAAAAGTTATACGTGTCCCGGCGTTTCGCTGGGTCACGTCTAGGAATCGAGATATATCGATTTGAAGTTAGTAAGTATCATATAGGTGAAATTGTCACGTTTCGGGGTCTTTTTTTGACATAACTCGAGAACGACTAGTCCGATTTTGCTGAAACAAATTTAAAAATTAAGAATTACAATTCCTTTAACCTACTGATATACTATACTGAAAAAGTAACGAAAAAATAAAAAATTAAAATTAAATAAATAAGAAATACAAAAAAAATAAAATAAATAACTAAATGAAATAAAAATAATAAAGTAATATAAAAAAATAATAAAAATAATAAAATAAAATATAATAACAATATAAAAAAATAAAATAAAAAAATTTAATAAATAAATAAAATAAATGATAAATAAATAATAAAGACATAATAAATAAATAATGTATAAATAATAAAAAAATAATAAATAAACAATAAAAAATCATAATAAATAATAATAACAGATAATGAATAATGAATAATAATAATAAAAAATAATAATAATAGTAATAAATAATAATAAATAATAATAATAAATAATAATAAAATATAATAAAATATAATAAAAATATAAAATGAAATTATACTAAAAATAATAAAATAAAATAAATAAACAGAAAATAAAAAAATGAAAAATAGAAAATAATAAATAAAAAAAAAATAAAATTAATACAAAGACACATAGACACATGTCCAAATACATTTAAAACAATAAATTTTGGAGTTTATTCCAGTAAAAATATTTAAAAAAATTTTCTATGAAAAATCAATATTCTTGTCAAAATGAGATACCTTTATTTAATTGTGAATAAAAGCGAAATGCGTTCATCGATTTTCATGATCTTGTGACTTTACGTCAAAGTAATAAGAATTGACACTTTTTCCCGTTTTGAATTTTTCATGATTTTTTAAAATACAATTTTTTTATTTTTTAGGCAAAAAACTATTTTTTTTCTTTATAAATTTATTTATAACTGCAAAACTGTTGATTGTGTAAAGAAATAGTGTATTAGTAGATTAAAGGAATTGTAATTCTTAATTTTTCTAAATTTGTTTCAGTAAAATAGGATCGGTCGTTCTCGAGTTATGTCCCCAAAACGTGACTATTTCCCCTATATGATACATATTAACTTCAAATCGTTATATCTCGATTCCTAGACGTGACCCAGCGAAACGCCGGGACAAATATAACTTTTTTTTGACCGATATAACTTTTTATGGTTGTCAGAACCCCAGCGGATCACTGACCCCTACCATTTGTCGCACAGTGTAATTTACTGTGATAGGAGTAGAAAAACTTTTTAATTTTTATGTTTGCTGTAAATAAATATACATAATATATATATATATATATATATATATATATATATATATATATATATATATATATATATATATATATATATATATATATATATATATATATATATATATATATATATATATATATATATATATATATATATATATATATATATATATATATATATATATATATATATATATATATAATATATATTAATTTAAATATTACTTTGGCTCTTAAAAAAACTTCTGTAATAAATTGTTGTTCCTTATGAAATAATTTGTTATGCCTACTGTCACAACTTGATGATGCTAAAAAGCTATACCGAATTTTGACGTTTCGTTATGGTGCATAATAATTCCAAAATTTTGACAATTAGTAGTTGTCATCTGTCAGTATTTCGTCAGTTCGCACAGAACCAATAAATAATAGCAACCACAATTAACGACGATTTTGTTCAACCGAGAGATCTTTAAAGTGATTGTTTGCTATTTTATCACACTTTGCATTCACGTTTGTAATATTTATTTTCTTCTCCTACAATAAATTGTTTTTTAAATAAAATATTCTGTGTAGTAGGAATTACAGTTTGTGTAACAACGACAGATTCAAACCATTTATGACCTTGGTCCATTAACAACATGCGTTCTGAGGTGTTGATGGAGCTTGCAAATTTTGTCTTTATACATTTTTTTTGACAAAGGGATAACTAAACAATAAATTCTATCAGAATATAAAAAATGACATAATCCAATATTTCATGATAGGATAGAAAAAATAATAATAAAGTAAGAGATAAAGGGCAGATTTGTTTTAATAATTTGCAGTAACAAAACTAAAATGGTATTGCCAATAATCCAGCTAGTATATTCCTTGATCATGTGTCACACGGTCTTACTCTTCCTCAATGATTAGAATTCACTCATAGATTTATATGAAGACTCGTTTCTTCGACCAAGCAATACGTGTTATAATCAGGGAATACGCCATAGATAAGATTTTCGGGTGCTACCGTTGACTGAGTACTGTTCATCTGTCAGCAACATTAAGATATCACCATGGCTAGTGATATCTCATTGCCAATGCCAGTGGTCTGTGATGTCTCATGTTAACTAAATGTTAATAGCAGATCAAAAACTAAAAAACAAATGATAAATCAACAAAAACTAATCTCTCCATAGGTCAATATTTCTAAAAACCAAACACCTTTTTGACTTACACATTTCTGATTTGTCTGAAATTTGTTTACGGGTTCTATGAGCAGGCCATATAGCCGCTCGGTTTCCATTGCACACCTCATTCTCTTGCCATATCGTTTTTCTCAGTAATTTTAATGATTACTCTATATTTTTCATTTCATTGATCAAACAATATACGATAGATAATACGTGCCGCGCTGGATAAATTAATTTATTTCTTGCGATAAAAATCATTTCTCTATTAATTAAAAATACGTTTTTTATAGAAAATCGCACGCAAAATACGATGGTTATACTAAAAACTCGTTACAATGGTTAAACATCGGTTTATATTTTCGGTTTTTATTTAAATAAAATTCATAAAATTCATTTTCTTTGCTTTAAAATTACAAAAAAGACGTGTCTTTATTTAAAAGAACCGAAGTTATGAATGTTTTTAAATAAGTTTTTAAATAAAAATTATTATTGAAATTTGAAAGGTTTTAATTGTGTTTACGGTTTCAAAATAATTTTAAGTTCTAAATCACTTCAAGAAATTTTTAAAATAACAAGACCAAAATGTCTATGTAAATAAAATAAAACATATTCAAAATCTTCACAAAAACTTAATTTTTATTCATGAGATCCGATCAACTAAAAAACTTAATTGAAGTTTGCAAAAGGAAGTACACCCAGCTTGAGGCTATAAAACTTGTATTTCGTAAGAACATATATACATATATAGAAATAAAATAAACATTGATAAAAAAGCCGTTCGTGAGAAGTCAATTTTGCTTAAGTCTTCGGGGCAATTTCCTTAGTAGATGTTTTAGATTGAAAGAATAAAATCGATGTAAATTGTTTTCAATCCTGGGAAACAATAAAGAATTTGAATTTAATTTAAATTCATTGAAACTAGTAAATAAAAGATAGCCTCCACATATCTCATTCTCATGCAAATGGGATATATGCATACAATTTTGATGCTGTAATTCCTTAAACCTATCGAATAAAACATAAAACCTTAAAGAAAATTTAAATATTTCAAAAATAAATTATAAACCAATTTAACCTTTCTCATTTAAATCCTTTTAAAACTAAAGTTAACCAAAACCAACAACAAAAAATTACTTGAAATAAAACAAAGGAAATTTTAAGAAAAGGTTAATAACAGGATGGCAATGGTTGAACAGTTTATTGAATATTTGATGGGTTTTATGGTTTTGATTTTATGGTTGCTAAACTTTTAAAGGGTTTTTAGATTAGAAATTTTTTATTTGTTTTGACTTATTATACGAGCATAAAATAAAATTTAAAAAAACTTATTAATTTTTAGTTGTTATCAAAAAGTTAATTTAGCTTATAAGTTTTGGTCATGAAGTTTTTAGTTTGGGTTTTTACATATAAGGGATCAACTATTATTAAATTAAAATGGGAAGACATCGGATACATAAAGTATAATCGAAAATTTTACATAAAATGTTTTCAATGTTAACATTTCAACAAGTCAAACAATTGAAAGCTTCCATTTTTAATTTTGAAGCTTTCGAACATAAATCTTAAGAAAAACCAAAATACACTGTTTCTTTTTTAACTTATTTGACAGTTCAATTTCCATAAATTAATTTTTACACTGAATTTTTAAAATGTTCATTTGACTATTTCCTAACCCTAAATCCTTTTAACAAATTGTAATGGTCTTGTTTCTTTTTTGAAAAATCTTGAAATTATATTTACATACTTTTTACATTAAGACATCTTATTTAAGGATGTTATCATTTCTTTTCATTACATGAACAGATGAACTGTCCTTTTATGCCATTAAAATTAGCATTAAATATTAGAAAACAAAAAAGTACAAAAAATTAAAATTGTTTGCTTATGTTATAAGAAATAATGAAAAATATAATTATATAGAAGGAAAAGTTGTGAAATTAATAGTCGTGTTTTATTGAGTTTAAGTGAAATTTAATGACTGTTTGACAAATTTAATTTATTTTGGGATTGTTAGGAAAATTAAGGGATTGCGATAGTAAAGGTTATTAAATATGCTTGAAACAATAAGTCAGTGATTTTTGTAGCCGAGTTGAATGTGGAGTGGTATTTTTATGCGGTTTGAGTAAGGGGTTTACTAACTTTATCCATCGCTAATAAATGATCGGATTTTACACTTCGAAATATATTTCAAACCATTTTCATCGTTCAGAGAGGAAGTTTTTCCGGATACATTCCAACAAACATACAAATGCTAATGATCATTTAAGTATTGAGGCATTATTATCATACTATTAGGTTTTTTTGCATTTCAACAGTTGCCAAAATTTAAAATCCAAGTCATTATTTTATAAATATTCTGTGTTATCAATGCGAACTGAATGCAAAAAAATTAACACTGAAATATGTTGTATAAAAGCCAAGAAAAAATCGTTTTAAAGTCTTGATTTATGTTTTCAATGAGCATTCAAAACGATTTTTTTACTAGTTTCTATAACGTATTTTGGCGGTAATAAATGCTAAAATGAATACAAAAATTGGTAAAGTTTGTGTAGTAAATATATGAGGAAGCAAAATTTTAGATTTAAACAAATAAAAGTACTAAATGAATTTTGTAGCAAAAGTCAAGCATTGAACATGTTTAAGAATGGCGTAAAATTGCTAGTAAAAAACTATTTGAAAATGAATTTGACTATCTAAAATTTTGTTTGATTTCCAAATCTAACAAAAGTTTTGTATGGGTCCGTTCTGATGTTAAGGTCATCAGAATAACAGAACACGTTTATATAGCAAGCCGCTTGATCCAAGGCAGACGCCAGCTGCAAGTCGCCCGTAACATGGAGAACAGACGCTTGGGTCGCATTGGTTTTAAGGCGCAAATTTTATGGGCTGTGATGTAGCGTCATTGACTAAGCACTTTCTATTGTGTTTGTCTCTGTAATTTCTGGAGTTGGTTAGTGCTGTGGTAATTATCTGTTGTTGTTAATGAAACACGCCACAGTCACGATCTTATAATTCAAGTTTATTAATATAAATTTTGTATTCCACAAATAAATATATGACTTTATAAAAAAATTTTAATTTAACTTTTATTAACTAATGAGCTCACTCAACGAATTAAATTTATTTTTGCTTTGAGCAAAGTTCGGAAATAAAGTGAAATATGTTTTTACTTTACCGCCAACCAAAAAGGCAAAGAAAAACCATTGAACTGAAATTTTCGAGATTGGTTCGTTATTCGAATTAATTAGTTAGTTCGTTAAGCGCTGTGAGTTTTGTCGATAAATGTTTAGATGGTAGATGGCACTAGTAAATGATCGATTGATCGTTTATCTTTGTTGAGATTAATTATTTAGATTTAAATACATTAACTTCTACATCTCAATACTCCAACATAATTCTGTTCTATCATGCAGAATGGCGTGGACGTCAAATTTCGGATTCCGCTACCCCGAAGTGAATCTGTTATGAGTGAGACTTTCAAGTTGCTTGAGAATGGTGCTAGAAAAGTTGGTCTGCAAATTAACTACGATAAAACCAAACATATGAGTGTTTCAAGGGAGGCTGAGAAGAAAGATTTGATGTGCAGCGATGAACGAATCGAAGAAGTTAAATCTTTTAAATAATTGGGATCAATGCTTGACTCAAACAACAGCATACTTACAGATATAAAAGCTCGAATTGCTGCAGGTGATCAAACTTTCTACTCAATTAAACCTCTCCTTGGATAACCGTTTGTATGAACTAACACCAACATCAAGTTATACAAGACATTGATTAGACCGGTTGTGATGTATGAGTCACAAACGTGGACCCTTACACAAAATGACGAATCGCATTTATCTGTATTTGAGCGTAAGATCCTACGCTACATTTTTGGTCCACTTAAGACAGATGATGGAGAGCACAGAACCCGGTATAACTTTGAGATCAGAGACCTTCTTGAGGGTCCTTATATAATAGGTTGAATCTGTTCTAATGGGATCGCTTGATTTTGGCATGTTCTACGAGCCGATTCACAGCCTAGAATGATTAAAAAATGCACGTTACTACCTCGGGGAGTGGGCGACCGCGAGGTATATCACGACTGCAATGGGAAACTGACATAATAAACGGCCCCAAAAATCGGATGCTATGGTAATTATGTCACTGTTGCGGATGATTTGGTAACGCTACAACGCTCCATGAATGCCACGAAAAAAACAATATATTTGAACCATATTCTGAAGCGTTTCTCTTAGAGAAACAAGCTTCCGATGATATATTTTGCTCAACATTTTATTATTAAAAGCTACAATTATTATTTACGTAACATTTTTATTGAAGGCAATAGCCGTGTTCAATTTGACTGAAGTTGTGACGAAGGGAATTTCAAACACACTACTTTCTTGTCAAAAACTTATTATATCCCCTTCGTCGCAAGTTTTATTTATTCCAGAAAATCTTTAATTTCTTAATTTCGATGTCTTATGACATCATATCTATGTACAACACATTTTCCTTTGTTTCGTTTTTGCAAATAATGCAAAACAGCATTTAACTTATATCAAATTCTGCTCAAACTTCGTTTTTTGTAAATTTTACAAAAAAATAATTAACGTTAAATTACTCATTAACTTTAAGTGTTAATCAAATTTCAATTGATTTAATTCTTGTTTTTTAGGGTTCCGTTTTTTATACGGAACACTATTGGTGAGAGTACAACGTGTTTTTTTTTACATTATTTCGATTATCTCGTGAGCCATTAATCCGATGAACTTAAAATTTGAGGTACTTATAAAACCAACCCATCCACACAAGATAGTGGGTTAAAAAATAAATAAAGTTGTGTTCGTTTGTTTTAAAGAGGTACGATGTAAAGCCTTTGAAAACATACATTTTTTTATCGAGACGAGTAGGGTATCATATGAAAGGGCTTCATTTCAGCATTATTTAAAAATATATGTTGGAATTTTACACCTCACCATTTTTTGTATAATTTTGAAAAAATATAGCGAACTCTCAAATAATTATATATTTGTGCTTTTAAGGGATTGGGGTGGGGAAGGGTGAAAAAAAACTTTTTTGTCATTTGAAAGAGCACCAAATTATAAAAACTTTGCAAATCTTTTAGAATTTTGCGGTACACTTCAAAAAAACACGTCAAAAAACTTTTTTGACCCAAGCGAGTGGGGAGTCATTTGAAAGAGCACCAAATTTCAGAAACTTTGCAAGTCTTTTTAGAATTTTGCGGTACACAGTTTTTGAGTTATTCTAAAAAATGTGCAAATTCCAGACCGCAGAAGGGTTTATCTTTATTGTGAGTGAGCACATGGTTCAACGAAAATGATGGTAAGTAGGGAAGGTCATCTAAGTTTTGTTTTTGTTTTCGTTTATCGCTCACTATTAAGACACTCTGACTACCGAACACCCCTACGGTTCCAATGACTGAGCGAAGTCGATTGAGCAATTTCGAAGTTCAGTCAGAGTGGCAATTTCTCTAACTTTAGTAAGTGCAATCTTTGCTCCTATGTGGGGGTCTAGGTTGGACTGCTAAACGTTCCAAAGTATCTGAACTATTTGAAAAACTGTAGGTTTTTTTTCAGTAAATTTAATTATTTCAGTTGTTTCATCTATTATGGATTTTTGTTATAGCTTTTGGCATCATCTGGGGGTGTTTTAAAGCTATAATTAACAGTTTCTTTTAAAATTCATATTCATACATTCACTCAACTTTCTGAAATTATATATGGATTGCCTCTTTCTAACGGACGATTACTCCTTGAACTTTGTTAAACAAATGTTTGATTCATTTAATCTCTATATGTTGTAACTTTTCCGGTCCATGATGTTGCTTGAAACTTTAAATTATTCTTATTTGGTTGCCAGGCCAAAGCTGCTATTAGCATCTAACATATCTAAGAGGTGTTCAATGATCTAAGAGTTGCCATTTAAACTAATAAGCTGCGCATACATAGATTGAGATACATTGCAGAGCCCAAAAAAACAAACTGTAGAACTTAGGTTTTGTGACGTGACGTTGACGTGAGTTAGGACGAGTAGCACACTCAAAAAAAAATGATGTAGATTTGATGAGAAACTGCATCAAATTGATAATTTTTATTAATATACGGTCAACAACTAACGTTGATTATTATGATAAAAAATTATCAAAAACTAAAAATAAAATTTAAAATTTTTTGTTCAACAAATAATTATGCATATCATAACAAAATTATCATATTGATAACTTAGAATCATTTCATAAATTTGAAAAATTTAAGAACAATTATAAATATGATGAACTATTTTGTAATATTAAGAATATTTTATAGGCATATGTGTGGCGATAATCAAAAATAATTATGATATTTATAAATTATTATCATGATAATAAATAGTTTATAGCTTCATTTCTCATAAATTTTATAAATATTTATGACTAGGATAAACCATTATAATAAATTATAATCATTTATCATATTTATAAAAATTATCTGTGTAAATTATGGATTGGATAAATATGTATCATTTATAATTAGTAATTACAGTGACCATTTGACATGCAAATATCAACCTTTTGTCACCGTCACCTTTTCCGCATAAACTTTGCACGAACATGGATGTAAACTTAAAACTTTTCTAAATTTCTAAAATAATAAGGTTGACGAATACGTAGTAATCTTCTTCTTCTACCTTGAGTAAAAAATAATTTGATGAACCACAGGTCTCAAAAAAATTCATGTCCCAAAATAATAAATAGATAAACAGAAATTTTATTTAACAATGATTTTCATTTTATTAAATATATTAGCTATATGCGTTACAATAAATTTGTATCATTCATGCTATTCATGAATTAATTAAATTTATATTTTTGTCAAAATATTCATTTAAAACAAAGATTAAAGATTATTAAGAATTTTTTATTTGATTAATTAATAAACTAATACACGGATGCTTCTTATCAAATTTCGTTGATATTTTATAAAAATGTTGCTGAATAAAATTCCAGACCATTGAAGATGGTACTGGATACTCCAAATTAAATAAATTAAAAATTTTGAAGCACGTGTCTACAGATTTTGAAAAATAATTGATAGTATATTTGATGCCATCAAAATATACTAATATAGTGGTTGGATTAATTATTTCTCCAACAATTAATAGCAAAGGTGGAATTGATTGCTTCAAGTCTATTTTTTTTTCTAAAATTAGTTCTACCTCCTCCGCAGTTTTCCCCACCACCATAAAGGAATTTTGGGAGTCCTTGATGGAGTATTTTACAATACTTTTTCTGTTGTTGTCAATTTTCGTTTCCCGTGCTGTTGGTGGCAAAACAAAATGTAGCAAATAAAATATTGCTGCAAGTTTTCCGTCTGTGAAATTAAAAGAGAATAAAAATTATATTTGTAAAATAAATACATAGATAATATAAACTTAGGAATCGATTATTGGCATCAATAAAAATACTCAGCTCAATATATAATTAAGTATTCCTTGACGAACCTAATAGTCAAATACCAAGTTAAAGATTGCTTGATCATCAAGACTTAATAAATTCTACAGTTATAGGTATATATTTACAAAGGTTTTTTAATAACCGAAGCAGGTTTAAATAAATATTTTAATAGTCATAATATACTTACTTTCTGTAATATCTGAATCTTCAGAAGTGAGCTTATCTAAAATAATTTTCGCTGCTGCGTCTTTAATTTTGTCTCTTAAAATTACCATCATTTTTAAAATAAAGCCATCTATATCAGTTATGAGACTGGATGAATATGGGTATAGCTCTTTGAAATCTATATCAATCTATGTCAAAAATGAAAGCACCGTACTTACAATTAACTTTATAAATTATTTTTAAATATAAACTGCCTACCAATTTATATCCTAATGGTGAACTATATTGTTTCCATTTCTTGAGTATGGCTATAGTTGACTCTGATTGAATAATATCATTGCACCTGTGTTTTTTTGTCAACCGCCAATGCTGTTCTAGTTCTGCCCGGCTACAGTTGTTAATAAAAATCGCCTCCAGATCATCATTTATGTTTTCTTCTGATTCTTTAACGAAGATATTTAATTTTTCAATTTAATTATTTCGTATTTAATACTCTCTTACTTAATAAAGACGTGGTTTTTGTTTGTGGATCAACATTGTTAGTTTCCATAACTGATTTAAGAAATCGGAATATCGGCAGTGTTATTTTATTTAAAACAAGACCTTTAATTGTTTCTATATCTTTAATTGAGAAATTATTAAAGTTATTAAGATTTACACTTAACTCTACAGCCTGTTTTAGTATATTTTTTTTGATTTCATTTATATTAAAAGATTGATTTGCATTATTAAGCTCTACATTATTTTTATTGGAAATTTGACTACCAATACTATTCATCAAATTCGTAATAGACTGCGAATTACAAATGTTTGCACTTGAAGGAAACTCAACCATTTCTTTGACTTCACTTGTTTGTGTATGCTCTATAGGTTCGGAATGTTTTCTACTTAAATGTCTACGAAAGCTATTTAAATTTCCAAAGTATTGAAAACAAGAATTTTCAACACATTGATACGTGCAAATACTACTTAGTGTAAAATTTTTAAATGAGTTATTAAACCTTTAAGAGAAAAATTCTCTCTATTGCATATAAAACATTTCATTTCTAATATTTTATTGTTATAATTAGAAAAAGAATATTTAAGCAATAGTTATATTTTAATTATATCGAATATAATTTGTTTTTATTCTGAAAAAAAAAAGAATAACAAAACAAACAAAAACACTAATTGAAAGATTATAAGATAAAAGTTTTTAACAATACTCACTTTTTTTGCCAAAGTAGGATAAGGGTTTCCAACCCAATAACCGGTAAATAAGATAGTCTAAAGAGTTTATGAATATCTTTATTAGCTTATGAATATCTCTATAAATCGATCGACTCTAAACCAGGAGATCAATTTCAGCTTCTATTATTTAAATGATAATAAAAACAAAAAAATAGTATACAGAATTATTTAATATTAGAAAATAAAGTATGTACTTGCAAGTTTTAAAAGAATTTCAAATTATATTGATCAATTTTAACTCGAAAAATTTTATATTTAACGTTTTTGCACAGGATATTAAGGAAAACGTATATGCTATTTGAAAATCTATTTAATAAGTAATTTTTTGAAAATCGTTTAAAAAATATAGCTTTATCAATTTTTGGAGCCAGTTTTACCATCCCCAGTTAAGTTAAAGTTAAGGTAAATTTAACATAACTGCCACTTATAACTGAAGGAAATGGCTTTCAAGTTTCACCAGTTTTGGTTAGCTAAATATTAATTTTGTATCATTCACTTTAACTAAGAGATGTTAAAGTTAAGTAATTAATTAATTTTAACTGAGGATGGTGAAACTGGAGCTAATTAGTTTTTAATAACTTACCTTCAAAGCACTTAATTATATTATAAGTTTCAATATGCTTATATTCCACAATCCACACCAATGTCTAATAAAAGTTTTTTCCGTAATATTTTTTAGCACTTATAATATTTCACTGTTATAATATTAAATTTGTAAACTAAGATAAAACACTAACTGTTTTTACTTACTTATTTCAACTTTTAATTTTTTTTCGAATAATTAATTACTCACTAATATATTTTAAATCACCAAATTTCATATATATAAATTTACCCACAACTTTGTCCAAAGAGGTCGAACACGTGAATGTAATACAACTCATTAAATTTTTCATTTACAAACAAATCGGAAGCATATTTATAATTTTTTATCATATTGATAAAATGTTATGCGCACATCCAAAATCAAACAGCAACAACACCATTTTTTAAAACCATAATTTCTTAAAACGATAACCATTTTTCAATTTTATAATTTTATTATGAAAGTTCATAACACAAATATCATTGGATTTATAAAACATTATGATGTTCTAAAATGATAATTTTATCGTTATAAATCGCTTTCAGATTGATAATTCATTATGAATTATATAGCATTTGAATTGGGCGTAGTAAAATAATGTTTTTGGAACAACACTATTATAATTTATTATAAATATGATGAATTATTATTGGAATGATAAATATGAAATATTTTTTTTGTATTTCTGAAGAAATATACTTAAATTGATAATATTTTTTAATATGCATAATTTTTTAGTTATAAAAAATGCATAATCTTTTTTTATCAATATTACCTACGACTTTTTTTTGGGTGCATTTATAAGAGAATCTACCAACATCTCTAAACATCTACAAATACGCATAACAACAAACATAATATTATCGACAAAGCATCACATTGTTCATTGTTTATACAATTATCAACAATATAAGGAATCTATTAATCGCGGCCCTCTAACAACACGAATCTCCAAAAACGTATTGTTTCATTATCAATTTCTTTTATGTTGACTCTGTTGAAAGTAAGCTCTGTCTGAAAGACCTAAGTAATTCATTTATGAGCTCAAAGTGAATTTCTTACCCCCACTTTTTTTGGCATTTCTCGACGTTTTAGGACCTACTGATTCTAAAAAAGCAAAAAAGAAATGTATGTCTGTCTGCCGGCCGGCCGTCCGTCATTACCTACGCTGCAAGGAAAACCACTGGAGGGATTTCAAAAATTTTTTTCTAAAAATAGGTATACACAAGGGACAGGTCGAAAAGGATGCTGTGTTCGATAACTGTATAGGAAGTGTGTCAAAAAATCATTATGTGTGTCGAAAATAGCAAATTTTCATAATTTTGGCTTAAAAAACGTTCATTTTAAGTTATTACGAGTAGGAACATTAAATTTGGAGGAATCTTGATGGTCGGGATTGGTATGTGAGATCAAAAACTAGGTCAGTGCATTATAAGTTTATCAAAAAAATGTTGTCAGGTGTGTCAAAAGAAAGATTTTTATTTATTTTTTTACCCAATTTTTTGGAAAAAAAATAAAATTAATTGTTTGTTTGAAATGAAATATTATTATTATTATTGAGAATTATGGCATTATAAGTTTGTCAAAAAATGTTGTCAAGTGTGTCAAAAGAAAGGTTTTTATTTATTTTTTACCCAATTTTTTTAGAAAAGAATAAAATTAATAGTTTGTATGACATGATATTTTATTATTATTATAGAGAATTATGGCATTATAAGTTTGTCAAAAAATAATGTCAAGCGTGTCAAAAAATGATTTCATTTATTTTTTTAGCCAATTTTTTGGAAAAAAAATGTAGCTGTTTTTATGACTTAAATGTAATTTAAAATGAAATTGAACATGGAAATTTTTGAATTTGTTATAGTTTTTGAAATATTTTTGGAATTTTGAAAAAGTTTGTATTTTTGATTTTGTAATAATTTTTGCAATATTTTTAGAATTTCGGAAAAAGTTTTAATTTTTAATTTTGTAAGAATTTTTGGAATATTTTTAGAATTTTAAAAAATTTTTAATTTTTGATTTTATTATAATTTTTGGAATTTTGAAAAAATTTTCAATTTTTGTTTTGTAATAATTTTTTCAATATTTTTAGAATTGTGGAAAAAGTTTAAATTTTAAGAATTTTTGAAATATTATTGGAATTTAGAAAAAGTTTAAATATTTGATTTGATTCTAATTTTTGGAATATTTTTGGAATTTTGAAAAAGTTTGATTTTATTTAATTTAACAATATTTTTGGAATTTTGATTATAATTTTCCGGCAACGTGTTAGTTGTTTTGTGTTAGTTTTGTAATAAATTTTTAAACAGAGATAAAAAATACTTGTACTTTAACAAAGAGTTATGTTTGATATACATCGCTGCCCAAAACTAAAAACAATGTCCTTATAAAAGTTTTTTGCCGAAAACTATATCAAAATCCTTAACCCAGACTGAAGTCTTGATATCTCAGAGCTGTGAAATTTCAGTCCCTCCATATTTTTTCAATTATAATTACTGACCTAACTTTGGGGTGCTTTATTTATATGTAGTTGTAAAATAAGTTTACGTTTATATCTCTATTTCCTTAAAACAATTTATTATAAACTAGCAGGACCCGGCGTACGTTGCTACGCCTATAAAAAGTTCGTGTGCATACATTTTGTTGAGTTAGTAAGAATAATTTCAAAGAGTCGTAATGAGAATAGTAGGAGCCTATTTTAATTTTTCCATTTGGGAAATATGAAAAACAGAGATCATTAGCATTCTAGCTGATCAATCCAGATAGTTTGAAAATTGAACAGAAGGTCAATATTTGAAAGTGATTGGTAAATAGTTTCAGAAAGTTTAAATTAAAGACTTGCAATTTTTCGCGTTAATCGGCTTAATATGTGTCGCAAAAAATTAGGTGAACGTCAAAACATTAATTTATTGGGTGTTACAGTTGTCAATGACTTACTCTGGAACCGTCATACTTGCGATACAAAATAGGCACACCGCACCAAAATTTACTGTTTTATCGTACTATTTCATGTTGACTAATTTCATTTATCAATCTATACAGATTATTTGCTGATCTTAAATAAAGTCAATTTGGATTCTCAAATATATTTTACCAATTGTTTCCAATGCTCCACATGCGCTCTGTGTGTTTTTATTAGTAATGGAGCATGTCACTGAAAGAAAACATTGAAGAGCAAACTATTATACATAGCGCTGATGTTTGATGCTAATCGAAAAATCGGTCTAAGAATGACAGCATTTTTAGTGAAGGTTTTCGTTTTTTGGGTTTTGTCGATTTATGGCCATCGTCTTATTTCGACGTTTCTGCCAGTCTTAAAAAAAAATTTGGGCAAACATAATAATAAGACTAATTTGTAGTATAATATAAAAATAATAATAAGAATAATATCATTTATAAATTCAGACTTATATACTAATCTAAAACCAGTCGCATCACCTCATTTGTTGACATATTTGCATATATTTTACCGATTTCTTGAAATAACCTACATTGTTTGTTTATTAATAAGGATAATTTAAGAACTGAGGATGACGTAAGTCGAAATCGATATTCCTTAAAATAAAAAAAATAAAAATCAAATTGTTACTATAAGGAAGTTTTTATTATTATAAATAAATTTAAAAATAAACAGTAAAAAGTATATTTTTAAATATTGCATTTTAATTGTTTGTTTGTTTTTTAAATTAATGGGGACGCATATTTTTCTTAATAAGTAAAACACTTTCAACCTGTAGCTTTGATATTATTGTTCATAATCCTCTTCTTCAATACAAAGGTTTCATTGCAAAAACTTTCTGCATCAGTGTTTATTAAAAAAGGAAAAGAAACGCCCATTTTCTATATTTTGAACATGTATAACATATATATAAACCAAATGAAATATGTATTAAACATGTATATACACCAAACCAAGAACATGTTTGTTGTAAATTAGAAATATTTGTTGCAACGTAATGTGTTGGATGCATATAATTGTATCATGTATGCATATAATAAATATATAAATGAATTTAATTTTCATCTAAATGAATTTGTTTGTCACATTATACTTAAATTTTCCATTTGAATGGTAATTCTGTTTTAAGGAAAAAAAATCGATCAAAGATAACTGAGTGAAAGTTGAATAAAAATCCAAGTACAAAATATAATATCCATTTAGGCAAACCATTAGGAAAATTAAAATTATTAATTAAAAAAAAACTAAATTAAATTTTAAAATTTCGGCTCCAAGGTGCATTAGTACCTGCTAATAGCCTTCTCCTGGCAAAATTTCAGACTCCTGTGTGCTACAAATTTCGCTGGAGAGCGCACGCAGGCAGACAAACACTTTGTTTTATTATTATAGATTTTTAAACTTGCTTTTATGTTTGCTTGCGTATTTGTTATTTTGATTGATTTGACTTTTAAAATTATAATTTTTATTCCATAAAAGTCTTTCCCTTTCTCTGGTTTATATAAGAGCCTTTCACTGCACAAAGTGAGTAACTCCACATTTTGAAAAATTTTAAATTAAATGTCAAAGTACTTGCTATAGTCATAACTTTTTATGCTAAAAAAAAACTTTCCTGAATAACAAAGATTAACACCATTAAAAATCAAAATTTGTTTGACCATTAAAAAAAAAATAATTTCATATGTTAATAATAACTTTAAATATAATAATTAATTAATATTATAACTAAATATCTATTGTACTAATTAAATTACTACTATAATAGCTAATTGATATACTTAGTAAGCAAAACTAAATAAATTATGTTTATAGCTTACACTTTTTGCCGTAGGCTCTTGGCGTAATTCGTTAAATAACATATTTGTTTAGCACTAGTTTTATACGCACGTTAGTATAAATTTAAAAAAATAAAAGATTTAATTTTATATTATTTTATTTTTTAATTCTATGATCACTTTATATATTTCGTCTTTTTAGGACATCCTCAGGAGTAAGTAATTATGTTTATAATAACATTCCTGAATGATAAAGATTTAGTAGTGTTACATCGAAATTTGTTTAACCTTTGAAAAATATCTAATTTCTCAACATTTTGTTTTATGGAGCTAGTCACTTTGTGCAGTGAACGGCTCTTGGCAGTTTCTACAAATAAGTTAATAAAATCTTAAAGGTTATAACAGATAATTTTTTCATTGAAACACAAAAAGCATGCAAATACAGATTTGACAATATCAGAATGATTGATAAGGTAATTAAGGCTAATTGTATGGTGTGTTGGAAAAAACGTTTGGTGAATAAGATTTGTTTTGTAGGTTATCTAGGGATATTGGTCATTAGTGAAAATTAATAAAAATTATTTCAAATGTTTTTGTTATACAGATTATATCATCTATGTAATATAGTATGTTAAAACTCCACTTATGTTAATAGATAAAATAGCTTAAAGTTTTCATATGTTTTTTAATGAATTTTTTTTTGTTCAATTATATTGATGAAAAAAATTCAGCATTATATTTTTTTCATTCTTAAAAGTTTCATTTTAGTTATCTCACTCCACAACGTTCATGCTTATAATTTCGTGACAAGCATTTTTTTTAAATAGTTCCTATTGAACAAACGAAAATTGCTATGAGGAGTAAAAACAATAGTACAACAACAATAAAGCTCCAGAACGTGCTTTTGATTCAAACAAAAAAGTTGAAAAGAAAATTACTAACTAAAAAAGAACAGAAAATTATTTATATCTATCGAAGAAAATGAAAAAGAATCTTAAGACGAATAAAAATATAATATTGAGTTTGGTTTATATGAGATAAAGAATCGATAGAGATAATTCAGATAAAGTAGAAAAAATAGAAAAAAAGAAACTTTTGAATGTAAAAACTTTGGGATGTTAAGTGGTTTTCAATTTTTTTTTCTGTTTGATTCAAGGGTTTTTGAATTTTTATTTGAATGAAGAATATCACTCAAAGTAAAAGAAAAACCACTTTTAAGTTATTTAAGAACTGTTAGTCTTCTCAAGGAGACGTTTAAAAGATATGAGGCAAGAAAAAATTTGAGTATTATGTACAGCCGTGAATTTCTATATGATACTTAAGGATGCACAATGTGGGACATTAATAGCTGAAAACCGGTAGGAACTGTTCCAACAAATTCAATGATAGTATACTTGGTTTGTTTTGAATAGAATAGATTTATTTCTTATTTTTAAACAAATACAATTCTAGTAATAGTTTTATTTTACATTATTTTAAAAATCAAATTAAGTTCCCGTTTCAATTTTTTTAATAAAATGTGTTGTGTAATAGAAATTACAATATGTGCCACAACAACACATAAAAATCTTTTAAGATCTAGGCCCACCAACAAACACTACGTTCTGAGGTATTTGTGGACGCTTTTTATAAATGTTTCTGGATTGAAGCCACTTGAGACTATTGCCAACATTTTCAGAAGAAATAAGAAATAATAACAAAAAGGTCAGTCAAGTGCGAATAAAATTTGCTTGGTCAATTAAAAATTGAATTTTTTCTAGTAAATGTAAGTAATGTCAATTGAAAACTGATTCAAATGATATAAAAAATGTTACATCGGTCTAAATCTTATCCATAAATTAAAAAATATGGTGTAAATTTGAAAATGTGCACAGCAAAATTCTAAAAAAAATTGCAATGTTGCTTAAATTATGCGCTCTTTCAAGTAACTTACAAATATTTGGGTTAAAAAAGCTCACCCTTCCACACTCTCATTCCCTAAAAACACAGATATATATAGATATTTGAGACTTTACTTTAATTACTTCGGTTTTGAAAAAACCAAAGTGAATTCATGAGCCAAAAGTAAAATTCTTACCCCCACCTTTTTTAGGCATTTCTCGACGTTTTAGGACCTACTGATCCTAAAAAAGCAAAAAAAATGTATGTCGGTCTGCCGGCCGTCACAACCGACGAAATCTAGAAAACCGCTAGACGGATTTCAAAATTTTTTTTTCTAAAAATAGATTTACTCAATGGAAAGAGCCGAAAGGACGGTGTGTTCGATAACTGTACCGGAAATGTGTCAAAAAATCGTCAGGTGTGTCAAAACAAGCAAATTTTCATATTTTTAGAAATATTGAATTTGAAGAAATCTTGATGGTCGGGATTGAGATGTGAGACCAAAATCTAGATTATTGCATTATAAGTTTGTCAAAAAAGTGTTGTCAAGTGTGTCAAAAGAAAGATTTTTATTTATTATTTTACCCAATTTTTTGGAAAAATAAAATTATTTGTTTGTATGACATGTAATTTTATTATTATAGAGAAATATGGCATTATAAGTTTGTCAAACAAATAATGTCAAGTGTGTCAAAAGAATGATTTTCATTTCTTTTTTAGAAAATAATAAAATTAGTTATTTGTATGACATGAAATGTAATGAACATGATATTATTATTATTGATATTTTTATTGCATTATAAGTTTGTCAAAAAAATATTGTCAAGTATGTCAAAAAAATAATTTCATTTATTTTTTTAGGAATATTTTTAGAATTTTTGAAAAAAGTTCAATTTTTGAATTTTCAAGAATTTTTGGAATTTATTAGAATTTACAAAAAGTTTAATTATTTGATTTTGTAATAATTTATGGAATATTTTTAGAATTTTGAAAAAAATTTGATTCTATTTAATTTTTACAATATTATTGGAATTTTGTAAGAAATATGAATTTGTGATTTTCTAAGATTTTCTCGAAACGCTAAATGGAGAGGTTTTTGAGTAGTTTGCTGATTGTATAATATTTTCACTAAATTATGTTAATTTATTATCTGTGTTATAATTTTTCCGACAACGTATTGATGTTTCGTGTTAGTTTTGTAATAAACTTCTAAACAGAGATAAAAAAATACATGCACTTTAACAAAGAGTTATGTTTGATATACATCGCTGCCTATCGCTGCCCCAAACTAAAAACAATGTCCTCATAAAAGTTTTATGCCGAAAACTATATCAAAATCCTTAACCAAAACCGAAGTCTTGATATCTCACAGCTTGAGATTTCAGTCCCTCCATATTTTTCACTAAAAAGTTTCTGTCTCTGTGAATTTTTCCAAATTTTTCTGTCTATCAACGTTAAAACTTAAATCGTAGAGGGGAGGGGGGAGTTTTAAAGTAGGTTAGTGTATTTTAACTTATCATCTAATCTTCAATGAAACGTATCAGAAAGTTGAACAAAATTTTACACTATATACCTCTAAAGTTTCTTTCGAAATTCAAACAATTTTCGTATCAAATTCCTTGTTTTTAGGAGCTTTAGTTTTACAAAGCGCAATCATTGTCTTAAATTGTTTTCTACAAACAATATTGAATTAGTAGAAAAATCTGAAATCGATCTGATCAATTAATTTGAAAAATCAATTATAACTAATTTATATTATCTTTTGTAACATTTTTCCGCTCTGGCTTTGTCTTTGAAGTATAATAAAAAAAATGTTATCTTAAGTGTTGCATTTTTCAAATGCAATGCAAAAAAAATAGAAAGCTAAGAATTGTCACGAGTTACTCCAATGTAAAAACTGGCACCTCCTTTTTCTTGTCGTTTTAAACCAAAAACTATAAGAGAAACAAAAATTCATTTCTAAATTAACGAAAAATATATAACAAAAAACGTTAAGGGATTCAGTACCATTATTCTTACATTAGATACAAACCAAAGTAAAAATTGAATTCTTAAGATTATTTTGTTTGTACACACAGAAAAATGATACCTAAATTTAAAATAAATATACTTTGAAATAAAGATATTTTGCCTATAGATTTTGCGCAAAGTTTAGATTTCTTTATTCCGAAAGAAAGATTTTCTTTGTTTTTAACCAAAAAAAAAATAAATTTTATTTCTTTAGATCAAAAGAACGTTTCTTTTAATTTAAATAATACAAATATTTTGATTTAATTGATTATTTATACTTAGCGTTAAAGGAATTTTTATTTAATTCAAAGAATATAAATTATTAAAAAAATGCGCACTTTATATTAAAGATTTTTTTTCTTTATTTATTATTAATAATATTTTAAATCAAAGGACTTGTGACTTTTGTATAAAGTATCATTTGAACTTTGTTTTCAAGAAACAATATTGTTTTATGTAAGTTAATAGTTTTTATTATAATAAAATTCATTGCACAATTATTACACATACAATATAATTTATATTTTAGTTTATGTTTAGATCAATATTAAGGCTACAAATATAATAAAATTCATTAAATTATAATTATATTATAATAAAATTCGTTACACAATTATTAAAAAATTCATTACACAATTATTATGAAATCTGTTTGAGCATCAGATATTGTCGGTTTAAATTTGGGATTACAACGTTTTGGTTGTATTATTGAATGCATTAATACTAATAGTGATGCAATAGTGTCTTCCGTCTGCAATAAGTTTAATATCTTGAAATAATTAATAAATGCATAAGAAATAAATAAATAAAAACAAACCTTGACTTAAATTGTTATTTGTTTTTAATTCTTTTAATAATGCTTTATTGGTGACATCCTTAATTTCTGATTCAAAAACATTTAAAGTATTTTTTGAAAATGAATCAAATTTGTTTATAAGCAGGTTTTCTTTACCAGAATATTTTACTTGAAAATCAATATTAATCTAAAAATGAGAAATATATTAAATTATATTGTTTATTACATACAAATAAAAAACAACCTATATATACTAGTTGATAGTCAAGGTGCGTTCTTATAGCAACGGCCACTCATTCACAGGAAGTTGGTTCACAGGAATTATAAAAGGCGGCTATCCTATCAACAGATGTTTCTCTCCACTTTTTTTGCACAGTTGCAATTGACTCAAAATAATTTTTAAGCCAGATTTTGATTTCTTGATATTTATCTAAATTTCTTGATATTTATCTGAATGTTTTAAGATGTGGAAAAATAAAGTTGAGTTTATTTTATAACTAATCTATTATATTGTGATACGTTAGTTATTAAATTACCATCAGTTATAATCGAAATTGTTGATTGCACATTGACATCTACATTAACCTTGTCTCTTTCGATGTTACTTGCTAATTTTAAATATTTTGTGCCAAAGCACTGATTTGAACATCGGTCGAACAATTTCCCAGATGCTTTTCCTTTACCTTTCCTTGGTAAGTAATAATCACTCTGCGATTCAGTTAAAATTAATTTTCTTTTTAATAAAATTGTTGCATTTAAATTATAAATGATAAAAAATATATGCAAACCGCATTTTCTGAAGAAAAACATTCAGTAATATTTATTGCAATGTTATTAAAATCTTTAGTTGTTAATTTGACGCTTTTGGCCATAAATGGTCAACGATGCAGTGAACTAAACTTTTACGACTGACTTTCTGCATCCACAAATTTGTTCTTGGTAAAAAAATGTTTGGCCAATCGTCCTTTTATACTTTTTTCCAAAATGTCATTTACATCAACATCAAAACAACAAAGGCTCGTACCGCTGTAAGATAGAAATTATGTAATTTTCTTATTTAGTAAATAAAATAAAATATTTATTTCACCGCGTAGTTAAAATATTTGATCTAAAACTGCTGGCAATATCCAATTCACAGTCTTCTACCATAGGCTGATTCTAGAAAAAATTTTAAATTAATAGTACCTATAACAATTTAAACACATGTTAAAAAAAACCATTACAAAATGTTTTCGCCATTTTTTTAAACCTTCTCGAAACCTTCTCGACTTTGCCCTATAAAAAATTGCTCGAAAAGTTCATCTCCATCTTTAAAATTCATAATTTCTAGAACCTTTCTATTGAATTTATGTAAATGAACGAGCTTTACAGTATCATCTGTTAGTTCCCAAGTGACAATGATTTCCATAACTTCATCATCAAGCATCACTGGATGTTCAGACATCTTTAATATAAATAAATATTTAATAAAATACACTTATGTAATAAATTTAATTAAGAAAAATTCAGCTTACCTTCTATTTAATAAATTTATTTAAATATTATTTATATTATTTAATGATTTTCACTTTAAGAACTTCACTTTAAATTGTTTACATACACAACAACACTGCTTTTAGCAAATATGAAATTTAAATGTGAAAAGAATTATAATTTTCTTCTGACAAATAATAATAACTGTTATTTTCCGAAAAACAGCTAAATTAAAGTGACGATTGATCTCCGAGGAAGATCGTGGCACAAAAACAAGTTTAAACTTTACTTCAAATTGGTTTAAAACAGTTTTTCTTTGTTTTAAAGGACATCGCAATTTATTTCAAAGGTTTTGAATTGTTTTAAAATAAATAATTTGGATTCTTTGAATTAAAACACGCAAAATCTTTAGTTTAAAAGAAATTAGGTTTAATTTAACAGATTTTTGAAACTTTTAAATCAAATAATATGGTTTATTTAAATTAAAGTCTCAAATTTTTCTGTGTGATAAAGATTTATTCATATTAATACTATACGAGTCATTGTGTTGGTGTTTTTGTTATAATTGGTATGTTTGTTATTGCTCTTAACATGAAATCAAAATTAAACAATAAAAACGTGATATCTTTTCAAACGTGTTTGTTTATGACTATCATTGTAGTTTTTACCGTTGCGATAATTGATCTAGGAAAATGTGTTCCATCATTTTTCCGATTTAGCCCAAAAAACTTTAAGCTATTTATTCAAACCAAAAATATTAAAACAATATTTGAGAGTAATATTAAAGGTGATATGTCAAATTTTATTTTTTGCTAAACTTTGATTAATGGAGATTTGTTGATGACAACATTTTTAAATAAGGGATGATAGAGAATAAAAAATTATATGATTTTTTGTAGTGGCTTATATATGAATTAATTTTATGGTTATTAATGAAAGCATTATACTGAGTAAAAATCAATGCTCTGAAGAATAATCAAACGAACTTTTCACATGCAACAACCTAGTAATTTCATTTCAACGGATGACAAATGTTGTTTTTAAAGCAATTTTTTAAACTAAAGAGGATAATTTTTTTAAATTTTAAGATAACATCATATATGTAACAGCAAGATTTTTAATTTCATCATAAATATATAGAAAACGAATATGCGATGAATTTCATATTGTATTCTTAACGTTGATTTTTGATGATGTATCAGTTGTTGAAAAAGTATAATTAGTTTTTAAATAACATGAGTTATGTGGTTTTTTGGTATATAGTATTATGTCTAAAAATAATTTTTAATGTTAATAGAGGACTAAAAATTTGGATATTTATTTCTAATTTTGTTAGAAATGGTGGTAGAATGTTTAAAGTTTTATATAATTTAGAAAGTGGATTTAGTAGAAAACATCCCTTTATTTGACAAACCACATCACCGATATTGACAAACCACATTGACATCACAAGTTTTCAGACAAGCGAATCATTATACAAAAATTATGTGTGAAAAATTGTTTGTGACTGTTTGTAAAAAACTGTTTTTTAAATAAAAAGTTTTGTGAATTACAATATGTGTGGCAACAAGACATATAACAATAACATGCAGTTTTTTATATTTTTTCAGAGAATATATTATCATATACACTCAGAGAATTCTGTTATTAAAAACTATCAAAATAGCCATTAGATTAATAATTTGGTGATTATTATACAGCTAATCACAACTTGTGATTATTTTCACTAATTTCGTAATAACAGGCATTATTAAACTAATATTATTTGTTCGTAATATTTACTAACAAAAAAAAATTAAATTTTAAATCTAAAAACGATTTATATTTATATAAATTCTTATTGAAATAATAACATAATGGATTACATTTATATTTGGTATCCCTTGGATAAATGATATATATTATTATAATAATAAAGTTGTTTTTAAAATAATATTAGGTTATCAGATTAATAATACAATCTAATTAGATTAATAATAGGTTCTTATTAAATCAATAATAAGATGTTATTAAATTAATAATGAAACTTATTAAATTAATAATGGAACTTATATTTTACACTTTTTAAATAAAAGAGAGCATACATTTTTTATTAACGATTTTATTTATTTCAATTATTTTCATTTAATCTTAAAGTATTTATATTTCACAGTTTTAATTCTAAAATAATTCATAATTTTGCTTTAAAGTATTTTTAAATTTATATGTGACAAAAATTAAAAGAACAAAAGGAGTCTATGTGCGTATATGCTATAAAAAATATAGTAATATTTATTATATTTTACTATATTTTGTATTGATTAAAAAATAAATTTACATAGCTAAACTAATAATATATATTATTGATTTGAATTTAACAAATCAATCAACAAATTGACCGAATAATATGCTCTTTCTTTATCGCCTTTCAATGTATAAAAATACTTTTGGATAAAATTCTAAAATTGGTTGCTGATTGCGGATATTTTAAGTTGAATAAATAATAGTATATTTTCCTACAAGAGATGAAAACATTGTTTTTTCGTGAGTAAACATATGTTCACGAGACGCGCTAGCGTCGAGTGAGACATGTTTACGAACGAAAAACGTTTTTATCTCGCGTAGGAAATGCAAATTTTTCTATGATAGTATATATATAATCGATATTTACTATAAATTATAAAGTTATAAATCGACAACAAAACATTCAAAATTCATATTCTATTTTTTCATGGTTACGTTGTTTAAAATACTTTATAAAATTATATGAAAAACCATAGCAACTATAATTTGTTATTCTTTTTCACTAGTGAATTGACTTTTTGCATAGAAAAAATATTTTGAAGCACACATCAATTACTTTATCCACGACTAAAGAATATATGCTTTCCATGCGTATGTCTTCCATTGTAATTGTATTCATTCCACAACTAGTGAATTTGATTAAAATTCTTTAACAGCTCTATAGTTTATTAAATATTCCCCTGACGAATTAAACAACAAACTTGTTTTGTTTTTCGCTATCTTTGATGTTTTTATTTCAATATGGCGACACAAATTTTTGCATGAAAACTGGAAATTAAACGAAATATTTTACAGTCGTGGATAAAATAGCATCTTGTATTCGCTTGGGATGATGGCAATTCTTCACTCGGAGGATTCTCGAAACTTCATCCTCATGAAGAATTGCCTTCATTCTAAGCTCATACAAGAATCTACTATTCCATGTTGTATAAACTTCATACCGTACATTATCAAACCATACTAGTTGGCTTTATTATAGACCCACTAATTAACAAAAGAGGCTAAATTGGTAATTTTTTATCGAAATACTTTTGTAACATCTCTTCATCATTTTGAACAGTTTCGCCTATAATGGCACAACTGTTTTAAGAATATCGAACAGTGTATTTCTTATAAATTTTATGCTATAAAGTTTTGTTGGTTTGACGGAGTATCCTGTGCAGTAAATACAAAGTTGATAGCAGAATATCATCTAAATAATATAAAACAGAAAAATATTATATTATTACAGAATCTAACATTGAATAGAATTAATTGTTTTCACTCAAAAAAATTACAAATGACATGTCCAAAAACATCGTTTTAGCTCATAGCCGGGTATTCAAATATATCAGAAACAGAAACAGAATTTCATACAAATTTGACAGCAAAAAATTCTGTTGCTGTAAAATTTGAACGGAATTCTGCTTCTGTTGTATGTCATTTTCAAGTTTTTGGAGCCAAAAAACAAATTTAAAAAACTTACTTTCTGTCATATTTTCTGTATTGCGAAGTTTTTCAACCACATCTCTTAACTTTTCATCTTTAATTTGTTCTTCAAAAATGGGCTGAGTTTTCTGAATAAATGGTTGGTAATTTACAACCAAAATCGCAGGCTTTCGGAAACATTGCTTTAAAATAAATGTCTATCTGAAAATTTTGAAAGGAATATTATTATAATTAATTATAATTATTATATATATATTATTATAATTATAATTAAAATGTTATTGAAATATACTAATATTGAATTATTAATTACCAGTTTATAACCAAGCGGTAATTTAAATTACTTCCATTTGGTTAAAATTTCCGAAGTTGATTTTAAATTTGAAATGTCGCTGAGTCTCAGTTGTTTAGTCCTGTCCCATGCAGACTCAATTTTAGCCTAACTACTCTGTTCATCGAACAAAATTTCTACATATTCTGTCTGATGAATCTGCTTCAGGAACTGAAAAACCAATTATTTTTACCACACCATAGACAGTACAAAAATTTACAAAGTTTCACATACCAAACGTTATCGTTTAATAAAATAATCTTACTTTTTCAATTTTCTTAACACTTATAACTTTTCACAAAACTTTTAAATATTTTTTAAAGTTGTTTATTCAGCGTCTGGATATAAACTGTGATTCTTACCAATATTTTATTAATCGTTATTAAAAATAATAACCTAAAGTAAGATTAATGTATACTATTATTAATTTAATAACCTACGTTTTGAAAGTAAAAACGTCGATGATTAATCTAATAAAATGGTTATTAAAATTAACTACAAAAATAATAATTTATGTTTTTATTTTAATAGCTCTACGTTAATCACATAATTTTTTATTTGATTGTCTGAATTCATTATTTTAATAAGAATTGGTTATTAGTTTAATCAACCGTTGTGATTTTTTAAATAATATTGACCGTATTTTTATTTTGATAAAGATTTTTATTAAAATAATAACAAAAAGTATTAATCGAACAAATGTGGCAATTACTTTAATAAAAATCGTTATTAGATTGATAAAATAACTTATTACACATTTTTAAAACGGGCGGTTATTAAATTTACTAACAAAATTCTCTGAGTGTAGTTAAATATGACAAATGCCAATATGTCATGAAAAGATATAAGATATAATAAAAACAGCTGTTTATAAGCAGATTTTTAAAAAATTGCGACAAAACAACAACAACAATGGGGGTTGCAATAAAACAGCAGCACCTGTCGTATCAACAGTAGTATCAGTCAGCGCACACATTAAAGTCTACATGTAAAGTTCATTGAGTCTCATTTCTTGAAACATACAAACTCATTGCGTCACGAAGGGCTAAGCTGTACTGCTTACTAAATTGAGAGTACTACCGTTAACTAATTAACGAAGGTTTTAAAAAGTTCTACTTAAAATAATATTAGGAGTCAGGCTGTATTCGAAGCGACGACTTCCCGATTAGTATTATATGGTTTCCTTACTACAGATAGGGACCAGATCAGGCACACTGAACAGGTATTGATCAGTAATATAACACCTCAAACTATCCAAACCGGATCAGGCAGCCCTACTAGAACCGGACCAGAACCGGATCATTTAAAATAGGGAATCTACTACTTCATACATCAGAAAAAATTACAAAATTTACTACTACATTAGAAAAATATGGAGGGACTGAAATCTCACAGCTCTGAGATATCAAGACTTCAGTCTGGGTTAAGGATTTTGATATAGTTTTCGGCAAAAAACTTCAATGAGGACATTTTTAGTTTTGGGCAGCGATGTATATCAAACATAACTCTTTGTTAAAGTACAATTATTTTTTATCTCTGTTTAAAAATTTATTACAAAACTAACACGAAACATCAATACGTTGCCGGAAAATTATAATCAAAATTCCAAAAATATTGTTAAATTAAATAAACTCAAACTTTTTCGAAATTCCAAAAATATTCCAAAAATTAGAATAAAATCAAATATTTAAACTTTTTCTAAATTCCGACAATATTCCAAAATTTCTTAAAAATTCAAATTTTTTCCAAAAATTCTAAAAATATTGCAAAAATTATTACAAAATCAAATATTGAAAATTTTTTCAAAATTCCAAAAATTATAATAAAATCAAAAGGAAAAATTTTTTCGAAATTCTAAAAATATTGCAAAAATTATTACAAAATCAAAAATACAAATTTTTTCAAAATTCCAAAAATATTTCAAAAACTATAACAAATTCAAAAATTTCCATGTCCAATTTCATTTTCAATTACATTTACGTCATAAAAACAGCTACATTTTTTTTCCAAAAAATTGGCTAAAAAAATAAATGAAATCATTTTTTGACACACTTGACATTATTTTTTTGACAAACTTATAATGCCATAATTTTCAATAATAATAATAAAATATCATGTCATACAAACTATTAATTTTATTTTTTTCTAAAAAAATTAGGTAAAAAAGAAATAAAAATCTTTCTTTTGACACACCTGACAACATTTTTTTGACAAACTTTAATGCCACAATTCTCAACAATAATAATAAAATTTCATTTCAAACAAACAATTAATTTTATTTTTTTTTCAAAAAATTAGGTAAAAAAATAATTAAAAATCTTCCTTTTGACACACTTGACAACACTTTTTTAACAAACTTATAATTCTAAGACACTAGAAATGAATGTATTCAATTGAATAGAATGAAAAATTGCTTTGAAAAGTGAAAGATCCGTAACAAAAGTTTTATCTCAATTCCGGTCGGTTCCGGGAATCGAACCGGCGTCCCTCTGATCAAAGTTTATATGGTTAACCATTTAACCAACTCGACCACCGGCGAGATAAAATTTTGTTTTTGGACGATCGACTTAACATCACAATTATTTAATTCATTTTTAATGTCAATTTTTTGTCTTATTTATTTATTCTACGAACACGTTTTACCGTTCTTCATACCTCAACTAAGTTGACATTGAATGAAGAACATTATGGATCTACGAATATGGGAGACAAATCCCAACTAGTGGAGAATGGCCACTAACCAATTTAAATTCAAGATGTTATTAAGAGTTTAGCAATGGATCTAACCATTATGTAGTTTAGAATTCTAAGACACTAGAAATGAATGTATTCAATTGAATAGAATGAAAAATTGCTTTGAAAAGTGAAAGATCCGTAACAAAAGTTTTATCTCAATTCCGGTCGGTTCGGGGAATCGAACCGGCGTCCCTCTGATATCAATCTGATAATACAATATCCGTACGATGCCGAATCTAAAACAAATACCGAGTCAATATTGTCAAGAGATTTGGATCTTCAAGCAGGTTGTTATTCGAAATGGCGTCTGAGAATAAATCCAAATAAGAGTGAAATTACAGTTTTTCATCTATCAAATTATAATGCCAGAGATGAACTCCATGTTTCCATGAAGAATCATATAATTAAATTTAATCCAACTCCAAAATATCTTGGAGTAATATTAGATCGATCGCTTACATTTAAACATCACTTAGAAAATCTGAGCAAGAAAGTAAGATCTCGTGTGAATATAATTCAAATGTTATCTGGAACAAGCTGGGGTGAAGATGCAAAAACTTTACGAATATCTTCGCTTTCATTGGTTTATTCAACTGCAGAATATTGCGCACTTGTTTGGAATAATAGCGTTCACACTCGACTTATTGATATCCAACTAAATTCATGTATGCGGATAATAACCGGTTCAATAAGATCTTGCCCTTTACCATGGCTTCCAGTTTTATCAAATATTGCTCCACCATACATAAGAAGAGAAGCTATGCTTGTAAAAACTTGGAACAATATTATGGAGAATCAACAGCTACATATCCATGAAGATTTAAGGGACAGATCAGAAAATCGGTTAAAATCAAGAAAACAATTGTGGTCGAAAATCGAAACGTTGAGTCCCATTAATAATTTTTCAATTTCTGAACGATGGCAACAATGCCATGATACTTCTGATTTTACAAATAAACAAATTGTAGAAAATCCAAATCTGGAAGTTGCTGGAATGAGTGAAAATCGATCTATATGGACAACCAATAATAGAATCAGGACCAATGATGGATGCACTAACTACGAATTTCATTTATATAATAATGAAGTTTGTCCAGCATGTGATTGTGGACATCCATTTCAAACGGTTTCTCATATTTATGCTGATTGCCCTTTGAGACGGTTTGATGGTGATTTACAAGAGCTTCATTCATTATCAGCTGCTGCCAAGCTTTGGATTGATTCCTTAGATTTTGATTTGTAGTATTCTTCTTCTAAATTTATAAATAAATAAAAAACATACGAATAATAATAATAATAATATATTTTTAAAAAATTTAAACGTTTGCCGAAAAAATAACGTATTTAATTCGGAACTAAAGTGACTTTTTGTGTATCGTCTATAATTGTCAAACTATAGACTAAACGCAAAAAGTATCACTTTAGCTCCTAATTAAATAATGTACTATTTTCGGCAAACGGCTGTAAAGTTTAACTTTACTGCTACAAGGGAGTTAGTTAAAGGCTTACTTTTTTTACTTATAATCGAAGCGGCTGCAAAAGTAACGCCATTCTTACTTCATTTTTCGGCGGCAGTAAAGTAGTATTTGTTGCTTGTTATTTTGTTATTTTTTCAAACAAATTGTATAACTATATGATGACAACAAAAAAAAAGATTCGGATTGGATTATGAAATTTTGAATTATTGTATGTAACTATAACAACAAATCATAACAAATAGTTTGATTGGATAAAGAAATTTTGAATTGGAGCTTGTTTTGATAAAAAATTAATGTAAATGATTTTTACTTTTTGGACGTAATTATGACGGTAATAAATCATATATATAAATTTTTGATGTATTATAGTTTCATATTTATAAAAAATTTAAACGTTTGCCGAAAAATAATGTATTTAATTCGAAGCTTAAGTGACTTTTTGTGTATCGTCTATAGTTTTCCAATTGCCAAACTAAAGACTCAACACAAAAAGAAGAACTTTAGCTCCTAATTAAATAATATACTATATGTTTTAAATATTTTGATTGCGGCGAATAAAAAATAATATATAACGCACGGACATAAGCTATTATCATCTGTTTTTGTTCACTGAAATCGAATATTTCTTTCACATAGACTTCAAAATTCGTTTGTTTTTCTCTCCTCTATTGGTAAATTGGATAAATTGGAATGAAAACTATGAAAATGCGTTTCTGCAACCGAACTAAAAATGCTTTACAGGTGTTAAAACAGAATATTTCGTTCACATCTAGTATATGAGGTTCACTTATTATTTGATTTCGTTAAACTGTTTTGGGTTTCTATTATCAAAAATAGTATTACGATAGAAAATAAACTAATTCCACAATTTGAATAAAACATTCACTTTTCACTCGCACAAATAAACACTTTTTATTATACTATTTCAAAGATTTCTTACAAAAGAACAATAAACACACAATACAAAATGAAACGTTTACTTTAACAAAGATAACATTTCTACAGAACAAACGAAACTCAAAATATAACAACCATAAAAACGATATTAGCTGTGGGAACCGAATAAATCTATTGAATATACCAATTTCAAGACTAATGCTGTAGTTGTGACAACTAACTCAGAAATAAAGAAATTTTTTCAACATACAAACGAATTATTCATTTAGTGTGACCGAATTTGAGTTATCAGCACCAAATTTTGTTACAGAGGAACAACGTTTACTTTAACAAAGATAACATTTCTAAAGAAAAAAAGAACAAATGAAACTCAAAATATAACAACCATAAAAACGATATTAGTTGTGGCAACCAAATAAATCTATTGAATATACCAATTTCAAGACTAATGCTGTAGTTGTGACAACTAACTCAGAAATAAAGAAATTTTTTCAATATACAAACGAATTATTAATTTAGTGTGACCGGATTTGAGTTATCAACACTAAATTTTGTTACAGAGGACAAGTCACAATTGCTTTAAACGAACTTTGATCATAATAACTGCAAATCCGTTCCTTTAACCTACTATTGATTGTAACAACCACATACCTAACCAACTTTTCTTTCAGTAATCATAACCCGTGGACGCTTGGTCACTAAATTTCATTTTTCTTTCTTTTCCCATTCACATTTCTACGGAATAAAACATGTCCGATATTATAGTCCAATCACAAGCAAAGCATTTTGTTTAACTAAGTTGTTGTAGTCATTGTTCTCATTTAATCATAATCAAATGATTCGACAACGTTGAGTTTACCTTAAAATAATTCGTAAAATAAATATTTGAATGTAATAAAAATATTAATCTCTTGTATAAGGGGAATTTTAGAAAAACAAGAATCAATATTTAAGCCACCCTTCTTAAAACCTTTATATAAATACATACAAATTGATAAACATTGTATTAAATAATCACTTTGTAAATATTATGTTTTTACGATAAGAAAATCGTTTTTCACCTCTTTCGGTTGCCTTACCAAAACCAGGTATAAAAACTTAGGACGGAAAATTGAAAAATGTAAAGTTTATTTTATTCTCCTTCCTCAACCTTATTTTAAAACTTTTAAAAAGAAAAGAAAAGAAAAGTAGAAAAAAAACGAATTTAAAATATTTTGTTTTTGGGTGATATTTGGACAAACAATTTATCAATTAAAATTTTATAGGGATTTGGATGAAACGAAACTAGACCAAGTTTAAAGTCAATTCTACAAAATCAGAGTTAGATCCAGTGTCGGATTTGATTGTTATCAAAACAAGAATTGCAGTTCTATAAAATGTAACTTCAGCTTTAGTTAAAAAAAACAAAAGAACGTTTTGAACATAAAATAACTGACGAATAATAATTGACGGACTTAAGAGAACTTTAACATCTTGAATTTGAAATTTGAAAACGACTGAAACTGTCAACTGACGTCAAATAGGTATTTGTTTTTAGAGAAACGGATTTATTTAGCTCATCCTTTTTTATCTGTTACAGCATTTGATTAAAGTTTAAAATGAAAAATAAAAATAAATTGCAAAACTCGGTCGGACCATTAGTACTATTCCGTCGCATCATGTTAAAGAATATAATCAAATACATATCAGCATAAGTGTTTAATAGTTTAATATAAATAAATAATCTAAGTTACATAATAGAATGTTATCTCAACAAGATTTACACCAAGAATTTTGTACTATAGATTTCGTCTAATAACTAAACAAATAAAATAGAATCAGCAAAATTTTGTTTTCAACGCTCTAAAAAAAGTCAATGGAAAAGTTAATGTTAGTTTTCTAACAATCTCTACTAATATGATAAAAGTGTATGTTGAAGATAATTTGAATACAGTTTTCATATCTTTTGTTCTATAAAATAAAGAAAATTATTACATAAAAATCTGAACAAGCTATTTTACATCTGAAAAATATCACAACAGAACAATCTCATTCAGTCAATAATTTCATTATTTCGCAATCGGATATCAATTTACAGGCGATTCAATTAATTTCCTGTTAAACATAGAAATAAAAACGCAATCTTTCATTCCAATTTACATAGCACACACAATACCACTCAGTTCGAATATTAGTACATTCCGTTTTATTTTAACATAAAAACAGACATCGCGATAAAGAACAATTGAAAAAGAAATTGTAATTGAATTGAATCAACAAAAAAAAGTAAATTGACGTTACAAACAGATCCTGTTCTGTCATCAATGTTTCTATTGTTAACAAAAAAAGGAATGAAAAATAAATAAAAGGAAAAATTGAAAAAAAATAGATATAAATCGGAAAGAGTTTTTTCCTTTTTGATTTTTTGTCTTACAATTTTTACTTAAAAGAATGATTGAAGTACAGAGAATGTTGTAAGCAATCCTTTGTGAATCATTGCCAAAGAATATCACATAAATGAAATAAGCTTTAATCTTGTGGAGCTTTTATGTGTTTTGTTTGATTTTTCTTTCTTAAGAAAAAAATATAAAGTAAAATGTATTGTTGTTGTTGTTATTCATGTGCGATAAAATTTCTTTAATAAGAAGAAAACGAGTTAGGCTAGAATTTGACTTTTTTGTTTACATATTTACGGAACAACTTTTCTTCGCGAAAATGAAATTATTGATTCCCATAATGATGTTATTGCCTAAACAGTGTTTCTTGTTGTAGAGGTTTTGGATTGACTATTAGAGTATTCTTTTCGGCTGTGCCGAACAATTTTTACCACCGAATTATCGAATTTTATATTCTTTTGGAATGAATTTCAATACAAAAAAAATAATTCGGTGTTGGAACTGAAATTTGTTCGGTACTGCCGAAAAGAATACACTATATGTGTTTGTAAGTATGTATATAGAGTTTAATGGTTTAATACTTGGATCAACATGGCATAACTGTTATGGTATTACGCGCTTACAAATTAAAAGAATACAAAATGAAAATATCACGACTTTGGTCTGGGTTAAGAATATTGATATAGTTTTCGGTAAAAAACATTTATGAGGACATTGTTTTTAATATTAGGAAGCGATGTATATCCAACTCCAACGTAAAACTCTTTGTTAAAGTACAGGTATTTTTTTATCTCTGTTTAGAAATTTATTACAAAACTAACACAAAATCTCAACACGATGCCGGAAAATTATAACACATCATAAATTAACATAATTTAGGGAAAACATGATACAATCAGCAACTCCTCAAAAACCTCTTTATTTAGCATTTCTAGAAAATATTACAAAATCAAAAATTCATGTTTCTTTCAAAATTCCAAAAATATCATAAGAGTTAAATAATTTCAAAATTCTAAACATATCCCAAAAATTATTACAAAATCAAAGATTAAAACTTTTCACAAAAATTTTTAAAATATTGAAAAAATTAAAACAAATCAAAAATACAAACTTTTTTCAAAATTCCAAAAATATTCCAAAAATTAGAGAGCGACACTAACCACACCATACGGGTATCACACAAGTGTTACACGGGTGTCACACGGGTGTCCCACGGGTAGTCACACGGGTGTAGCACGTGTAGTCACACGGGAGTGGCACGGGTAGTCACACAGGTGTGGCACGGGCAACCACACGGGTGTGGCACGGGTGATACACGTAGCACGGTTTTTTTATATATATATACTACACGATAAATTATGTCATGTACGATTGTAGCACGGTTTTGATTAAAATTTAATTTGTTAACTGTGATAATGTTTATTGTTGGAATTACTATTCGAACAGTACACGAGTTACACGGGAAATTTTGTCATACGAAAAAAATGATAATATTGGGTGATGATTATCATTTCTAGTACGGTTTTGATTAAAATTTGGATTAGTTGGCTTTGGAAAAGCTTATTGTTAGAAATGAAATTTCAATTTGGACCATCTCTAAATTAAATAATTTTCTGTATCTGTAAGACTTAGTTACTAGTTGCACCACACACGAGCTATACACGGGAGACTATGTCGTACAAAAAATAATCAAAGTTACACACTGATTGCTTTTTGTAGAACGGTTTGATTAACATTTGATTAGTAGGCTTTGAAAATTGATTATTGTAATATAAAATTTCAATCATGGGCCAATTAGATCAAATAACTTCGATCTGAAAGACTTAATTACCATGTGTACCACGCAGGGGAAATAATGTCACACGAAAAAAATGTTAATATTACTTAAAAACTATTTATTGTTTGTAGCCGTTTTTATTTTTATTCATTAATTATTACCAAACGTTTCGAAAAATCTTCTTGTTCATTGGCAGGGTTTACGTTTTTTAAGAAAATTGTTTGAAACGTTGCATTTAAAACTTATATCAACTCTTTCCAGTGTAAAAATAAACAACTTACCCACATTCTTACTCAAAGAGTGTTTTCGGCCGACGTTTAAGATTTTGTAAGTAACATAGAAGAAGTTGGTCCAAAGTTGGAGGAATATTTTATGACAGAGCGTATAAATAGCAACTAAATACAATTTTGGCCTCTAATGAAAAAATACCCCTCAAAACATGTAAAGCCTCAACAAAAAAGGTTAATGTTGTCCTTAGAGACAAAATTGTATGCTATGGAAACAAATTTCTCATTCATGTCTAGGCTATTGATAGAATTTCGAAGCAGAGATGACATTTTATTTATTTATTTATTTATTTTATAGAAAGAAATCTAAACCTATGATTTCACATAATATTAAATTAAGATTAATAAATATTAACTAAGGATAGGAATACTAATTTCCAAATTACACAATAAAAAAGAAACAAACAAAAAAAAAAAAAACAAAATAAAGAAACAAACAAAACAGATAAAACTTTATTGACATAAAGTTCAATATAAGCAACTACAAACGAAATACCCTAAAATTTAGCTTTCTGTGTCATTCGTAGTGCGGATGCACGAGGCGAATTTATAATAAAAAATGCCGACGAATTTAACGGCATAATTTTAATAACTCCAAGGAATTTCTTCCCAATATTTAGCATATGGCAGAAGCTTTACTATACAAAACACAAGCTTAAACAAGTAGTTTACGCAACCTCTAATAACAACGACAGCGTTAAAGGCGCCGAAAATAAGTTCTCTTAAGTTGTAATGATTTGTCTAAGCCTGTGTCTATTACTATTTCTGTTGAGAAAGGTTGAGTTCACCTGCCACCTGCGTGGCCATTAGACCGATCCAAAATCAACATGTTGATTTTTTCGTTACGCTCAGAGCTTAATTTGTTTATTGGTGTATACTGAATATCCACACCAAAAATTGGGTCGATTGGTGCCTCCAAGAGCTAGCGCTTTTACATATAAAACAAGATACGAGATTTGTTGGCTATATAAATACTTATATCTCAAAAACGCTTAATGATATAAAAAAATAAGTTCAAGCAAGCTCACCTTATTTTGTGATTGCCTAACTTTTTTAGTACAAGCTTTTTTTCTCAGAATTACAAAAAGTTTTAGTAGAGCTTTCTGAATTAGGGATCAATTTTTCGAAAAGGCCTCATTGATTCCAGTGACATTTTAAAAAAAAGTCCAAGCGGCACGTATATCCGCTAGAAATAGGTAGATTTCGAGACCAGACAGCTTTGTGTACAAAAAGAATGGGATATGTCCGATTAGTTTAAATAAAAAATTTAAGTAGCAACAGAATAATCCCATAAATTTATCAAACCAACCAAACTAAATACATAAACGAAAACTACTTTATCAATGCAATTTTGGAATATTTTTGTTTAATTTGGTTAAAATTCCTTAATTACATTTTAAATCCTTTGGTGCAATACTACAACAATACTACAACTGCAATACTACCACACATAATTTATAATCAACAACCAACATCAAACAACTTTTACACCTCAAATATAATACAAATATCTATCTTGTTATAAAAAACTTTTGTAAATGTGTAATCAATATATATACATATATTTATTTCAACTAAACCACTTCTAAATATTCCAAAATCCCAAAAAAAACTATTCTCTAATTCAAAACAATAATGAATTTTCAAAACAACAACAAGAAACATTCAAAACAACATTTTTTTAATTTTTGCGAAAAAAAATAAAAACTCAAAGAGAAACAAAAAAGAAAATGTATTTAATATTTCTATAGGATATTTTTATATTTTTGAGATTTGTTGTTGTAATTAATTATATGAGAGTGGCTGTGAGAGTGACTTACATTAAGTTAGTATAATGCTAATTGCATAGGAACTTCTTGGGTTAGAAAGGTTATAACTGAAAAGTTGAATTAAAAGCTAGTTTTAGTTTAAATAAAATAGACTCAAAAATGATAAAGGCATGGCCGTTTGCGTTTGTTTTCGTGTTAAAAGCCCCAGGGTCTCAACCTCTGAACTTAAACAATTTGTTTTTTAAGTTTTGAGATTGGCCATTTTCAGCTAAATCAAGGACAACAAAGTTTAGTAAATTTTTAAAACAGCTGATTTTTCAGGAACCTGGCACGCCAAGATTGTCATTTGGAAAAAAATGATGGAAATATGTTCAAATATTCAATATTTATAAATTGTATTAGAATATTATGATTCAAACGGAAGTTATAACGTTCTAGATAATTCGACTTTTTAAGTTCTAGTCACTTAACCTGTACCTTGATATGGCCAGTTCGCAAACTTTTCCAAGAGACTTTTTGCCGCAACATACACAGAAAAAATTTTTGGTGTAGGAAGAAATCAAGAAATGCGATACACGATATACACGATATATATATACATATATATATATATATATATATATATATATATATATATATATATATATATATATATATATATATATATATATATATATATATATATATATATATACATATATACATATATATATATATATATATATATATATATATATATATATATATATATATATATATATATATATATATATATATATATATATATATATATATATATATATATATATATATATATATATATATATATATATATATATTAGGGTGTTTCATTTTCCAAAGATTTGATTTTCATATGACTTTGCTTACGCCCCAAGTCTCAGTGATGTAAAAGATATATTTGCCAAATTTCAAGAAAATTGGATAATGTTTAGGGGTTGCACACATCGATCACTTTAAGCTATATTTAGTGAAATTTACTTTAAATTTACATAAACTTTTATAAAACTGGTCAAAGTGTGCAACCTCTAAATATTATCCAATCTTCTTGAAATTTGGCATATATATCTTTTACATCACTGAGACTCACGGCGTGAGCAAAGTTTGCAAAAAATTCTACATTTTATTTTTTGCATGTAAAAATGAAACACCCTAATATATATATATATATATATATATATATATATATATATATATATATATATATATATATATATATATATATATATATATGTATATATATATATATATATATATATATATATATATATATATATATATATATATATATATATATATATATATATATATATATATATATATATATATATATATATATATATATATATATAATAGGTATGACCAGATATGTATGAACAATTTTCAAACCATCTTTTTCTTCGCTCCCACCGGCTAATTTTGTTCCATTTGACTCGAATATGAACTATATCCAGTTTTATTGAAATCGGAAAATAATTACCCACCGCGCAGTGGCGTCGAAGATAAGAAAACCCACCGCGCAGTGGCGTCGAAGATAAGAAAATTAGCAGAATAATAGGATTTTTTATTTTTATCAGATATAATCATCTTAAAACATAATATATCTCATAATTTTGATTTTTTTTATTAAAAGCTAATTAATTAACGATTCCAACGAGCCTAAGTATGTAGAAATCGATCTTAGAAAAGCGATTTATCTTAATTTTTCTTCTTACATATACGAAAATTCACTAATTCATAATAATCTTTTTTCAAAGAAAAAAATTAATTTTTATGGTTAAATTTATAATAATTTTTCATTCAAAAGCAACATTTTTCCAAAAGAAATCAATAAATTAAATTAGATTTATTGTATGATGGGTATTTGCATCTGTAGTTTTCGACCACCTAAATGGTGTATTGTTTACCTTCCTCGTCTTTAGTTAGAATGCTGTTGTATTCCGTGTCATCAACTTAACACCGAGTTCGGCGGTATCATTAACAACATGCAAACTTTGGCAAAACAACGTGGCTTTGACAAAATCCTCATTCCGATGGGTCATGTAGCAAAAAATCAATACAGATTCTAAATCGATTAAAAAAACTGAGTTTTTTCTGTGACAAAATCACTAATGTTCTAATTAGCAAAAAGTTGCATATGTTTGACTGCGTCATGGGGATGTCTCGTGCTGGGACCTCAAGGTTTTGAACCATTTTTCGTTTTTCATCAAACGAAATCTCTGGGTCAAAAAAAGCCAAGCCAATATTTGCTTCCGTTAAATAGTGAAGATGATAACAAATTTTGCTCAACATTTCTTCTGAAACTCTTTGGTCAATTTTGATGAAATCCAAATTCTGATTTGCGGCTGCTGTTCCATCTATGCATTTGAACCAAATTTTTGGTGACTTGTCGGACCTGGGCGTTTGAATTTGTAATTCTCAATGGTTTCGAC